>JARJLF010002089.1:0-50778 GCA_029378395.1 Mycena leptocephala | reverse complement strand
ATTCCTTTCCATTTTGAAAGGCGTGACCCTATTGCATTCCCTTACATTTTGAAAGGCATGATGATATTGCATTGCTTTACATTTTACAACACGTGACCTTATTGCATTCCTTTTACATTTTCGAACACATTCCAGCGCAGTCACAGAGCCATTTTCTGAGGCACGTGCGCCGGCAATGGATAGCTTTGGGTCAATCCGGTGATTTTTAGCTATTCAGATCCGACTTCATAGAGATGTATTGGGGGCAGCAAAATTTCGGTACCGGCGCAACTATAGGGGCAAACATACTGTGCAAAAGTATTTGCATGTTTTATTCTCTAATTCAATGGCAACTTGGCCTCTTTCCCTGAAATGTCAGACAACTTGCAGAAATTATGAGTGAATACAAGACATTTCGATATGTTAGCCGATTTCCAAAAAAGGAAATTCTGAAGATACAAGGCATTTTCCCGCAGAATTTGAAATGCCCTTTTTTGAGAGGGTGCGTGGGTAAAATTGAGTTGCATAGTCAAAAAATGTTCATTGAGTAGGGTCGAATGACACTTTGAATTATATGAATACCTCCCACGCATTTCGAGAAGCGTGACTTGGTATGGAGAGCTAATTGCATGCCACAAATTGCCAGACGATACCCAGCACTATTATGAGCAGCCCCGTCTGCTTGAAATTGCTGCTTTGGTTGTTAAACCCGAGGTCACGGAACTCTCCATATTGGGTGTGGCAGTGCTGGAACCTCGGCCCAAATCAAAAGTGATTCCACAGCCACAATTTGAACCCTGGCTGTGATATTCTCGCTCGCACGGGGAGTCCACACGCCAGCTGCATTAAGCCACAGAAAGGCAAAAACTTCTGAGAGCGAGCAATAAATTGAACCAATCTGTTACACTTTCGAACGTCATACCGCAACTCCTCTCCTTGAGCACCACCCAATCGAACTACCACGCCTTGGTCCAGCTTCTGTAGCTGTTCCTACTTGCCCGGTCGAACTCTGGCGGCCAGCCAGTTTAGAGGGTGTCCTGCGCCGTCGCCTCTGTATGTATGAGGGACTCAGCCATCTGTTCCTCTGCCTCCGCGATCTCCAGATCTCGCTCCGTGGGTATAGGCCAGGCAGGTGGGGAAAAAACGGAACAGTAACATGGTTAGCAAGTCGTGGAAGCATGCAGAGAGACTGAGTACTCACCGCTGAGGAGCACTTAGCTTGCAAACAAACCGTAAAACCCATACATACAAAACCAGAATCGAAGTCGCAAGAACGCGCAGGTTCCCCTCGGAAGTACATCCATACTTCCGGTCGAGGTTCCCCGATGTCTGCATGGCACAAAGGATCGACGGACGCTGGACCTGAAGCCCGAGTAGTCTGCGGGGGTCAACAACGTCCCGAATTCTGTTCGTCCCAGCTGTGGTGGAGACGCCTCCAGCGTCCTTTCAACCACCCACGTCACCAGAGCTGGCGGGGGATTTGGGCTCAGAATGCCTGGCGCAAGTCAGTCATTTTTTAGCATTTTCAGCCATTTTTCGTCAAAAATACTAAAAATCACCAACTTGGAGTGCCCCGCTGTGAGCTCAAATCCACATGAATTTAGGTCAATCAAACGGTGGCTACATGACTTTGATAAGTACTTTCAGCCTATGTACACGTTTTTTCCATATATGGTGAAACAACACGGTCGGTTTGCCAGAAAACCCTTGATCATTTTATTGCGGGATAACGACAGGTGTACTATATGAGTTGAACCATTCCGGAACCTCTGAAATCACTCAAGGTTCATGTCCCAATTTTATTGAAGCCAATCGGTGCATGAATGGCCGGCCTCAAACTGGCGGGTGCAGAACTTTATAACGCCACTGTAGTAGGTAGTGGTAGACATAGGCCATGTCCAAATCGGGCGATTATGTATCCCAGGCCACTGCACTAGGACCATTGCTCTTACTGGACTTTGCAGACCGCCATTGGGCATATGATCATTCGAAGTGAGTAACCGGCCAGATCTTATCTCAAGGGGTTAGTGGATCTTATCTGAGGGGGTTGATGAATAGCGGCAACCCCCGTACTTTCAGCACGCACTAACACCACCGGACCGGAGAAAATGAGGCGGCTGCCGCGGCACTGGAGCGTATTCTCTTAACGTCTCCCGGATATTTGTGAGTCTCTTACAGACACATGCTGATGTCGTCCAGTCATAACCCTCAAAGCTTGAACCACAGGTTGCTGATAATGAATAAGGAACCGTACAACGGCAATTTTTTCATGGATAGAAATGCGAACAAAAGTATCATCATTCATATTCAAATCATCATTTAAATTCACATTTCGAGGGTGCGCTGCTAGCGTACTACCAGCGCGAACATCCTGACCAGACGTTCCATCTCGCAAGCGAGAAGTTACAACATCGATGCCTCAAGTACTTGGGATCGATGAGGGGCAGGTACTACATCAGGTCCGCCCGCAGACACTGATGAGGCCGACAACTCCAAACCGATGTTTGCTCGAAACACCGGAGCGAGCAGTGGGGAGGCTGAGAGTAAACACATAAGTACATGCCATTGGCAAGACAGAGGCGGCCACGCACCTGTGGACGACTGCGTAACCGCTGAGCCGATTGTTCGAAGATCAAGTGAGCCAGAGCTTAGATGCACGACGAGCTGGGGTGCAGAATTCCGAACAAGGTTGAGCCAGTCCAAATCCAGCAGCAAGTCGTATGGCAGAGAGGCATTCACAGGGATATCGTGCAAGCATACAGAGAAGACGCCCGCGTCGCACGGGAGCGTCAGAGGGCCGGAGAGTTGGGATGCGCGTGTACGGAGCCCAGAAGTGAGGACCCAATCCAGTGAAGCACAAGAGCGTGCAGCACGGCTGTCGAAACCAGTAGATACAGGCAAATTGCAGAAGGTAGCAGCGGGCGACATGAGGGGAGAAAGCAAAGGTTTGTGCGCTGGCAAGGAGACTCGGATGTTTCATGATGTGATCTCCGCCCGAAAAGTCCCACGTCAACGGATACTACTAGTAAGTAGCCCGAATATAAAGCAGAAATGAGTAAGACGCAAAGTTGAAGGTGAATCTCTTGAGTAAAAGAGAGTGCACACAGGCAGATGAATCAAAGAGAAGCCTTTTTTCAAAATAAAAATGCGGATTTGAATTTCTTTTTTCGCTGTTTCCTCGCTTACTTGTTTTGCGTTCGTTTTCCGCGATGACCAATTCTGCATGACAAACAGATAAAAAATGATGCACGAAATCGATGTTCCCCTGGGTAGCCAAACCTAAAGGTTCAGCAATGATGAAAAGTGTCTCTTCTCCTGGCTGCTGAACGCAAATATGTGTTGCCGATGGCCGACCGATCATCACTGACGTAACGGTATTGGCCGATCTCTAGATCAAGCACCTCTTGACTGACGCCTACCTTACTGTAAGTGCGTGAACTGAGGCAACCGCCCAGCTCACCGTGACACCATCAAAAATATCGGGCAACGCAACCAGGCTGACCGTGACTGTTGAAAATTGGGCAACAAGAAATATTCAACTTGGATCTGTAGAGCTGCTTTGGCCCTCATTTAGGCCTCTATTCTTCCTAGACTGGCACTGAAGAACATTCTGGGATTATTTTGGCATTTCTGCTTCATTTTTCAGGGAAAAAAAAATCTATATTTAATGTTTTTGGTGCATGTCACGGTATTGAGCGATGCAACCAAGGGCATCGTGACCGTGACCTCAGGCAGTTTGGGCAACGCAACCAACCCCTCCGTGACCGTGATGGTTGCTTCAGTTCACTCACTTACAGTACTAGGCAGATATCCCTTCAAAAGTAATTCCATCGCCGCGGAAAAGAGAAGATTTCGGAATCTGTAATAGTCGGAAATTTTGACATCCGTGGCGAAGACACGGCTAACTGCTAGTGGTTTGTTAAATAAATAAGTCGCATTCAACACTGATGTACGAAAGGCACTCTAGTATGTGCCGGCGTGAGGCAAAAAATGCTAAGGTCGCCGACTACCCGGTCTCCGATAATACTCCAGCGTATTGATAGTTCGCGCCGACAAGCCCCATGTTCAACAGCGGTGTCAGGGTGCTCAACGGCGACAGAGCAAACTTGCCTCATGGTGAAAGGCGGGGCCATGATCCACCGGAGTCCGATTCCGCTCCGCCGGCTGGTACTAGTATTTATACTGGAAAGAAACCACCTCAAGTACAACAATATCGCACCCACACACATGGCACGTACTAAGCAGACAGCGAGAAAAACCACCGGTGGGAAGGCACCGCGCCGACAACTGATGACAAAAACTGCGACTGCCGCGATCGACGACGGTAAAGGATCCAAAGTACCTCGACCTATCGTATCCCTCTTCCGACACTGACAGTCCGCAAATTTTCAGGGCGTTAAGAAGCCTCATAGGTTTAGACCCGGAACCGCTGCTCTGAAGGAAATTCGCAAATACCAGAAAAGCACCGAACTATTGATACGGAGGCTTCCTTTTCAAAGGCTGGTCAGAGAGATTGCGGGTGATTTTAAGGTGCTTCGTTTCCCTTTCTCACATATCACTCACCTTCCCCCACTGACATCGAACTCGCAGACAGACATGCGATTCCAATCAACGGCGCTCGCAGCGCTGCAGGAAGCAGCAGAAGAATACTTGATCTCATTGTTTGAGGATACGAATCTGGCGGCCATCCACGCGAAGAGAGTGACTATTCAACCGAAAGACATCACTCTGGCACGCCGTATCAGGGGGGAGCGAGCGTCCATAGATGGAATTTAGTTGTCTAATACTGTACTCAAATTACGCATACTTCGTGTCCACTATTTGATCCGAGACGATTGGGCCAGAAACGAGCTCAAAACTCCCTGTTGCAGTATTTTTCGCCACCACTAGTACTGTAGATAGGGGGGCGAGCAATAGTATATCATTGAAGTTGATATCCACGAGCGTGTGCGACCGGAATTTCTCCGGATCGCGGCAACAACTGGGTAACCTTACCATGCTCTCGGTAGGTTCCCATGAACACCGCATCATCGCTGCCCAATCTGACATTACAGAACGTGAGATGAGATGATGTTTTCTGGCAGTGAAAAAAAGAAAAACATGTACCGTCGATATTCCACCGTGGGAAGAAACCAAGTACATAGTGTAAAAGGAGCGGACGGACCAGATAGCTCCCAGGTCCCGAGGGTAGAAATCTTATGGAAACGATACCCATCCCCGCGGCAGAATTCTCAGAGCAGGTTTGATCTGAGACCCCAGGAACAAGCAGAAGCGTTGAGAGATCATCGCCGGCATTGATTGTAGAAATAATGTTGCAATTCCAGTACAGTAAATTTGAAGACGAGGGAAATGGGCCAAAGATTGCCGCTCTGAATGAAAGGAAATGCCTTTTATCCGTTGAGGATCTTTGCGGGGGGGGGGAAGTACGTAGATCCGGCGCGATGACATAGAATTAGGCTGTGCCGGAGGCAGCAGCAACTGCGATCAACTGTGCGCTGTTAAAAATGAACTGGGTCCACGTGTAGGTCCACGTGCCGAGATGCCGAGATGCCGAGATACTCAGAATATTCGCATTCTCTGCGGAGTCCTCTTGTAGCCCTCTAGAACCATCGGAATTTACAGCCTTTTGCAGAACTTAGGGCGCGGCCCGTTTTTTTTTTTTTTTTGGGCCAAGTTTTCACCAGAACAGCGATTGCGGGATCATTTCCCAACCGTTTGCCCTGGAAATAGGCTCATTTGATGCGCACGGAAAAGGCGGAGGGCCCGGCCTCCTATTTTTTTTTATGCGCACCGAAAAGTTCCTTTTTGGGATAGGTTCCCGTGTTTTTCAGTAGTTGAGAGGAGAACACGTCCCATGGGACCTATTTTGCTCGGATTGACGTAGATTTTTAATATGATGGACTTGGGCATATTCCTGAAATACCGGTATTTTGAATGGGATCGATACTCCAAATATACAGTTCATAGATAAATTCCTTCCATATTGTTGATACCAAAGTGTATGGTAGATTCGAACCAGAGTTCACATTCACTATCCCGGTATTTCAGACCCTGAGAAATATGCCCAAGTCCATCATATTAAAAATCTACGTCAATCCGAGCAAAATAGGTCCCATGGGACGTGTTCTCCTCTCAACCACTGAAAAACACGGGAACCTCCCCGCACGTTCGTTGATCATGCGGTCGATCTGCTTGGCCCGCTTGACCTCGGGGGGGCAGTGAGCATCCCCCGTGGCCTTTTTCATCCCCACAAGCTGTCGATCGTCATAAGCACATGGATGCATAAGATGAAAAGGTAAGCTCGCACCGTCTTGAATTTGGTTTCAAGTGACTTAAGATTGGGCACCGGCCGATTTGATTCCTCCGCCCACCCACCCGTTATGGAGCCGAGTGACCTCATTCCACCCCTTGCCGGCGAGAGGGAGGACCTGCTGCGTAATATCGAGCAGTTTGTTGACGTCTCGGCCAGAGAAGTTGGCCAATCCTTTGGGACGTCCGCGCTGCTTGGTGGGGGGAGCAGCCATGTCACTGTCGGCTTTGGAATCGGAAGAGCGGGCTCGTTTCTTCCCCTTCCCCTTATCGTGTTCACGGACGCTGCCAACTTTGGTCGCAGGCTTGAGACCACGGGCCTTGGCGATCGTCGCTGGATCGGAGAGATTGTTGTCGGCGTTGGGAGCCAGGGGAATGAGGGCGGGATCAAGCAGCGCTGGGTAAGCACGGCTGGAGCCCAATGCTGGAGGGGGAACGGCGGAGGCGCCAAATGTGGGTGCGAAGTTGTAAAACTGTATGTAAATCCATCAGTTGAAGCGCAACAACAGCGTCACGAACTCATACCCTGGCTGCAGATGGGTCTGCTGTGTCGGCCTGCAAAGGGGCTTGGGGACGTGGCTGCTACATGGTGTCAAAAAAATTGATGTCGGTGCAAGGCGAGTGGAACATACGAAATGCTGGCTTCTCATCCACTGCCCATCCGAGCTGACGAACCATGGTGTCCCATCGGAGTCAAAATGAATACCAGGGAAGGCCGCAGGCGATTGAGCAGGAGGCGCGTTACCAGCTGGAGGAGCACTGGTATGACCAAGAGAAGGAGCATTGGTTGGCGCAGGCGGAGAAGGACCGTTCGGAATAAAGGTTTGGGTGAAAGGAGGGAAATCTGGATCGGACATTGGGCAAAGAATGAGAAATGCAAAGGAATGTGTTGAATGAGATGCGAACCTCGAACGAGGGCGTATGAAGCCGAGGCGAATATTTAACTCTTTTGCTGAGCGGAGGCAATAAAGCATTTAGACTTTGCTGTTGAGAGGGATACCCTGGACAGTTGCCACATGTGAGCAAGGAACAAAGAGACTTGAAATGCGACGCACCGTGCATATTGGACCCGTTACACGGCCGACAATCCCGACGGCCTCGTGGCGGAAATTTGACGGCACTGGGGGAAGAAATCGAGGGCGAAAGGGTTGGTATTCATCATGTGGGCCATATGACGAAGGTGATGTTGCCAGGGCGCGAGAGTGGCCGGTGTTACCGGTCAAGCACATATGGTGTCTCCATTTTCAGAGAGGCTATCTGGCAAGGGAGAGGGAGCCGTTGGGTCGGGGCTCAGAGTCGGATACAGTCGACGGCGAGGTAAAGGAAAAGAGATCGATGGTGATGTTGCCAGTGCGCGAGAGTGGTCGGTGTTACCGGTCAAGCACATATGGTGTCTCCATTTCCAGAGAGGCTATCTGGCAAGGGAGAGGGAGCCGTTGGGTCGGGGCCCAGAGTCGGATACAGTCGACGGCGAGGTAAAGGGAAAGAGGTCGATGGTGACGGTCAAGAGCAGCCAGGCCCTTACTCGAAAAGAGTGTTAAGTTGTATTCCATGATTGTCAGAGGTTCTATTTGCGCTCGTTGATACTCAGTACACCCATTCCAAAACCGATCAGCCCATCACCTTCTACTTTTTCAATGTCCTACGGTAGCATACATAACATTTGTCTGTACTATTGTAGAATGAAATCTCGCCTCTGGCACCTTAAGCAACGAGTGCAAATATGTTGGACGACCTTTCGGCGATCACCGACTGATCATCAGCTTACTTAACCGTATTGGCCGATCCAGAGATCAATCACCTCTTGCTTTCGAGACCTCGCACCTACCGAGTCATGTGTTTCGCTGGGCATTCCCCAGCAGTTGCGGGAACCGGCTTCAAATGCACTTAGGACAAATGTCATGTGCGCAAGCCAGCGCGGAAGGGCGGTAGGCCCCGGGAAGCTTCGCTAAAGCCTTGTCCGATCCATCAACAACCCACGTTGCCGTTGATGTTTGATCTATTTTGCCTCAGTGGTGCCCCCGCTTCATTAAGGATATGGCTAGAATCACGGAGAAGATTCCAACCTACCTGCCCATATATTTTTTGTGCTGGCGGGCCTCCTAGGTACGTGGGAAATTCGACTTTGATGCGATCATTGATGGTGACCGTGGGTTTTTGAGACCGTTTTCCCGAAAATTTTTGCACTAAATCATCCATAGCTGGACAACCACTGAAGATATAGCACTGGTTATTGTTGCAGGTTCTACTAGGACCCTTTGCGCAACTTTCTGCCTCCTCGGAAAAAATCCGGGGATCAAACTGAGTGCAGGGGGTCAGCTTGAGGTTGAAAAAAACTTTTCAACCCCATATCTGTTTTTCGAATCCTGATTTCCCCTTGGCGCCACCGTCGTGAATTCACAGTACTCACAGATCTGCGGGTTTTTTCTGCCAAAATCCATACTCAGATCCGTGGCATACTCGTGGGAATGGGCACCCGCAGGTTTCCCATGGATCAACCTGCATGGGCCCGCGGGTTACCCGCACTTGTGGCATGCCTTAGAACACAAAGACTCGCAAACAAGGTGATGATGTCATCAATTGTTCGCATGTTGTAGCAGTGTTGGTACCCATTCAGGCAGCCTCCCCAAGGAATTATTTGCCGATGCGGAAGCGGCAACACCAGAAAACGATTATTCAAACCGACTTCCTTGACAAAAAGACACACTGTGTTTTAGGAGGTACCCGTGGCGGCCGTGACGGCCGTGTTTTCGACGGCTTTTACGGCTCAAACCAGGGGGTAACAGTAAAATTATCAGTGAAATCGACTACTATTTGCTTTTGATGCACGAGAGCGGCAAGTCATCAGCAACCAGGCAGCGATCAATCCCGGTACTCGCTAATGAATGACGCGTCCACTCGAAAATGGTCACGCATCACAGGGTCCTGTGACAGTGACCTAATGCAAAAATTCACTGGTAAACCAGCCAGACCATGTACACATGGCAATTTTTCTGTGTCCACCAACCAAAACACTCGAAAATGGTCGCATTCGCAGATTTTACCTCTTCTCTGTGCAGCAGTGGAATGAGTGTTGACTTTCTGGTTGAACTATATTCCAGATAGGTGAATGCACCCTCCAACACATGCACAGACATTTTAACCCCAGTGAATCATGTTGCAGAATATTTGCTAAATTTGTGGCTGTGCACATATTTTATCTCTTCCTGGTGCAGAAGTGGAATGAGTGTTCATTTTCTGGTCGAATCATAGTCCAGCCAGATCAATGCAACCCCCAACACATGCGCAAGGAGATTAACCCCAGGCAAATCACATTGTGGAATATTTTTTGAATTTTCTGGCTGTGTGCATATTTTATCTCTTTCCCATGCAGCAGTTGAATGGGTGTTCATTTTCTGGTTGATTCATACTCCAGCTCAGTGAATGCACCTTCCCACACCTGCACAGAAAATTTAACCCCCAGCGAACCACATTGTGGAATATTTTTTGAATTTTGTGGCTGTGTGCATATTTTATCCCTTCCCAGTGCAAAAGTGGAATGAGTGTTCATTTTCAGCTCTAATAATAGTCTGGCTAGGTGAACACACCCTCTAATATGCACACAGAGATTTTAACCCCCAGCAAATCATGTTATGGAGTGGGTATTTGCTGAATTTTGTGGCTATGCACATATTTTATCTCTTCCCCCTTTTGTGTTACTCACAGGTTTCAAGGCTGTCTGGGCTCGGGCTTACTCTGACAGCTCCTTGTGGATGGCCTATGCCTCTCTGGAAGGCACCCGATACTATCATTTATCATCAAATGGGACACATCTAGAAGCAGGACAAATGAAGACTTCTAGGCCATTACTGGTCCCATTTGGGAGGTTTTTTGGCTTGGGACACTCTTTGGATCATTTTCCATGACTTACAAACCACAAAACAGACATTTGATAAACAAAAATCAGCCAGAGACTGGGAAAATGTCGATTTTTGCCTATTTTATGCACCAGTTCAGGTGGTGGAGGAAAGTACTGCATTGGAAACATGATCAGAGAGTTCAACTCTATCATAAGACTGACCATGCAAAATTTCAGGGGTGTTAGTTGCCTCCAGTGCTCACATTATACTGGAGATACCTGCCACAAGTGTCAACTTATGTAAGCCATTCAGTGTCCTGGGGCGAGAGAGGAAGTGTCAGTTAATAACCAGATCAGGACACAAAAATATACTCACCACAAGTCCTGTTCACTACGTGCAATGTATGAGTAACATGCGACTGCGAAGCCAGCAGTGTGCAGCGGGTTGCCCAAAATTCCATATGTGGTTGGTTAGGAATGGAGAAAGGCCTTTGGAAATGCAAGTGAGCTGGTACTGAGGATGGACCTGAAGAAATAGCAACTTGCCAGCCATGAAAAATAGTTCCATTATTGTGTAGACCCCAATCCCATAGAAAAGATTGCTGTATTTGCGAATAGTGTCACAGGCACAAGTATAACAGGGTCCCAGAAGAACTTTATCTTCAATCCATTCGGCCACCAGCACTAGACAGTCCTGCAGCAAAGTGAAAATATTCGGGGGGATGGAGAAGTCAGAGAGGTTGGTAGCCCACATTGCCTTACTCAGGATTTTCTTGACATTATGACCATAATAGTACATACCTGGAAGAGGAGGTCAATGAAGGGGAAGGCCAGAAAATGGGAGGAGAATATGAATTCCATAGCAATGCTGAATTTACGGACCTAGATTATGGTGTTCAATTCAATTTGGCAAGCATGGAAAATGGAAATACAACACACTGTCTTGTTCACATTTCGAATTGAGCATTCCCAGCACTCACAAGGATAGAATTGGACCAATGTGTGGGTGAGATACTAGAGCTTGAAGGAGAACTTAGCAGAGGCCAATGAATAACAGAGAAAAGGAAATAGCATAAAAAATAGAATGCCAAAATGAAGGATAAGTGCCTGATGTGTGTATGTCATCTTGTGCAGAACAAGTGTATTGAGTGAAGGTGGGTGGGGATTTTCAGCAGTGACATAAAGTGTAGGGGGGTCGGTTTGTCGGTCCTTGTGGCCTCATTTCACCGTACAGGATGCATCCAGATCATATACAACTCCCTTTTTTGCCTCCTGAAAAGCACCAGCACAACTAGCTTCAGCCTTTGTTGCATCAAGTGCAATACCCTACAGGATAAAAGATTTTCCAGCAGCCTTCACAGACTCAAAGGCCTTCTGAGCCTGTTTCCCAGATGCAGTACATTCTCAACTCTCTGGTATAGTTTGGTAATGGATGGTGTTGGCTGGTAGAACAAGATGGCCAGCCAAAAGAGATGTGCACAATTGATCAACCACCATGTGACCGTTAGACTCGTAACCAGTCTGCCTACGCCGTTCTAACAAGGCGGGCTTGTTGCCGTAGGCAGACTGGTACTTCTCGGAGCTGTCAATTGGGCTGGGGCGGAGTTTGAAAATTTAAGTGTTTAATTTTTCGAGGTATTCTCGCGCGCCGCAATTTTCAAGCTTTCTTCTCCGTTCAAGCTGGAATAATCAATGATAATTCCACCCCTTCACATCTGTCTCCTCAAACTTCTGCTTTTTAACTCGGAGGATCCATAAAATTGAGTCGAGTTTAGAGAAGAAACTAAATCAAAAGGAGCTAAATGCGGATGCGCGTCATCGGTTGGTCATCGCTTCTGACCGGCCCCACTCAAGTCAAGACTTAATTTCAAACTCCGCCCCAGCCCAATTGACAACTCCGAGAAGTACCAGTCTGCCTACGGCAACAAGCCCGCCTTGTTAGAACGGCGTAGGCAGACTGGTTACGAGTCTATGTGACCGTGTGCCAATTCAACAACAACAAACATCCTGACCAGGATCAATTGTTAGAAAACCCACCTCCGAGTTCAACTCCTGCCAAGAATTCAAAATACATGGAATGTTTCCCTCCACTGAGATTAGTTGAATCTTCTGCAGCTTGTAGGTATGTGATGTTTAATTTCCCATAGGATATACCTTCATTATCCTTGCTAACTCAAGTCGAACAGCCAGCGTACAAATTTTAAGCTGGGTCAAGAGTGCCCATACTAACACAGATATTTGGAGACCTTGCATCGGTTGGCTCAATGGTTAATACTCTTTCCACAGCTATTTGTTGTTGGACAGTCTTGGGCTCAAACTGCAGATGCAGAATCTTTTTGAAACTCAACCAAAATTGGTGATCTTGCTGCACACCAGTTCAACAGTGTTAAACATGAACAGTGCTTAATCAATTCACTGTTTAAGCTGCCACTAGGTACTGCAGTTGTCCTGCTGCAGCACTGGGTAGTGTTAATCAGAACAATATTTAAAACCTGTTTGGTGTTGTAAAGCACATCGCTTAAGCAAACCTAATAGAGTTACTGGACATCAGGCTGATGAAGTGAGAGTTTCTGGAGGTGCAGGCCTCGAGTACATGAGATGATTGAGTATCCATCAGGGAGTCTGACAGTGTCATGCTGTTGGTCTCTGGCAGGTTTCTTGGAATAGGTTGAGGTCATACTCCAAGAGTTCTGTTTCAGTTTTTGGGCAGCTCATGTGAAGAAGAAAAAAACCATCTATATTCCAGCTCCATACATTTACTACATATGATGCAGCAGAAGACTGGATATAAGGGTATTGGTCAACATTGTACATGATGTCACATTAGAGAAGGGTAAAGTCAGAGGGGATGGACTAAGTGATGTGATGGTGACGTCGAGGTGTGAGAAATGGTGTGGTTAATATCCACATTAGAATGGAGTACATGGATGTTACTTTTGGATGGGAAAACATGAGCTGCCTGAATTAGTTTGGGGATGCAGACACATAGACAGTATCATAAGGGGGCCCTCGTGTCACATTGAATGTGTGGATGAACCATGTAGCCTGTGCTTCAGTTGCAAACTTGTCAGACACATGGCCAATACTGTGATACACATCTTATTGTTACAGTAGCTATATTGTCTTATTGTTCTTATTGTTCTAGCCATCCTTATTGTCTCTGTATATAAGTAGGCTAGTGTAGACCTTGGTCCTCAGTTTCTTACTTATGACTTCAGGCAAGTAGTTACTTCACATGCATCTAACAGAGTTTCTTACTGTTGACTTCAGACCTCTGTGCTACCTGTTCTAACAGCCTCAAGGGAGTGTTGAAGTCTGGATTTGTTCCGTTCGCACTATTGGCAGAATAGCTCAGTTGGAAGAGAACTGGTGGCACAATCACCTAAGAGGTCCTGGTTTCGAATCCCAGTTCAGCCATTTTACCAACACACTGGTTACTTCCAACACACTTTTGTCAAAGGCAAGGCACAGAGGAAGTTGGCAAGGTTGCAGCAAGGGAGAATGACTGCTGATGAGTATATCACACTCTTCAAAGGTCTAGCTGCTCCTGGCCATTAAGAAGCACTCTATTTTGTCAGACAGGGTCTGAATTCGGCTCAGCACACCGCTATCCACAACCTATGCCCCAAGCCCACCACAGAGCTTTTAAAACTGCACAAGTCTCTATGGAATTAAGCAGGCTGGCCAGCAGTGGAACAAGAAGCTGAGTGCAAAGCTCTACTCTAGGTCTCCGAGCTTGAATAGTTTGCGTAGTTCAATGTTCAACTCTGTTTGCATTCAGTCTGGTACCCATTTAGCAACTTCTCTGGTTACCTGTTCGATATTCCTTGTCTGGGCTTCTTGATGAGTGAGAGGAATCCGTGTGGTCAGTTTCATACTTTCTCAGCAGAGCCTGGAGACTCAAAACATTTGAGCTTCGCCAACACATCAATTTAATTGTTGCCATTCAATACTAACATAGAGCATGCTCAAAAGTTTGAATTCTGCAAAACCCGACCAAGGTCCTGTAACTATAATCAATCAATCAATTTTGGCTTCCAAGATTTGGTGCGCTGAGGTCGGTGCTGTCTCAAAAACACCTCAGCATCTTGATATCAGATTCTGGCAGAGAAGCTTCATCAATAAACATGTGCAAAGAGATCAGTGATTTTAGAGGCAGTGCCCACTCCCATTATATTGTGGATCAATGTGGCCCTTTTAACTGTTAGAACAGGCAGCACAGAGGTCTGGAGTCAACAGTGAGAAACTCATGTATTGGGATGTAAGGACTAACAACACACCTGGAGTCAACAGTGAGAAACTGAGGACCCAGGTCTAAACTAGCCTACTTATATACTACTAGAACAATAGAGACAGTAGGAACAATAAGAACAATAAGAACAATAGAGACAATAGAGACAATAAGATCCTTGTCAGATCTGTATCAACACAATAAGATGGATATCAGGAATGCGTGGGATCAATAGAAAGCATGATGGAGTGATGTCATCAAGGAATCATGATAGATCAAAGTGCGAGAATGGCACAGTCCAATCACAGACTGCAACATTAACATAACAATTCCCTCGTGCAGAAAGCTGAGGTCTTGCACTGCAAGTTCTTCCCAAACATGGTTATCCCTCCTCTACTGCCACCCACCCCCCACCCACTACTTCTCCTGCTGTTAGAGACCAGAATGAGGTTACGGAGGTGGACAATAGCAGGTCATATTTGTCATCATCCAGAATCCTACTAATGGAACTGACAAACCTGTCCACCCAGAGTACACAGACAGGGGTTATAGGCTGGGCCCTAGGCAGTTTTGTAGGGCCAACCACAATTTGGCAGCTTATCCCACCAAAGCAGCCAGATGATGTTAACCACTGCAAATACCAACGTGACAACCTCCAGCTCGATTACAGTGAGATGTTGGTGCATGTGAGCATATTCACCGCATACTGGTGCTGCAAAAAACGGAGGTCTCCTGTTTGAGAGTCCTGCTCAACCTTACAGCCACTCTGTGGGACTAAGATCCTTAAGAGAGAGTTCAGCTTCAGTAATGAATACAGACTCGAGGTGAGGCCAGGGAAGTGGGACAACTTGGTCTCTGTGGTATATGATTAGTGTTGCCACGGCTTGGCTAAAAGCCACTAGCCGTGCGAGCCGAGCCGCAAATTAGCCGAGCCGAGCCAGCCGCAAAGATCAAATTAGGCAATCGGCTCCAATGGCTCGGCTCCGGCTCCAACCGGCTCCAAGTCGACTTGAGTCACGGCTTCAAACCGGATTCGGTATACCTTGCGATATCACACTTCTTTCAATGCCCTCAATGTCCAGCATACTAGAAAGCCATTATAAAGTAGCTCTTACGCTTATTTCTGATGGCTCAGATATTGTGCCTTGCCCTGAGACAACCCGCTGACTTTGGCGTCGACCGCCGATGCTTCGCTGCGAGGGCTACTAGTTTCTGTGAAGGAAAATTAACGTGTTTCTAAGGCTACTCCCCGACCTTGGAGATCGGCTCTCTCACTTCTTTGTTCTGCTCCGATTTGACCCCACTTTTGAACGAGGATATCGGAAATTCATCAACCATCTGAGGGCTGCTAGTTTCTGCAAGGGAAAATCAACGGGTTTCTAGGGCTACCTTTCAACTTTGGAGATTGGCTCTCCCATTTCTTTGTTCTGCTCCGATTTGATCCCGAAGCATCAGAAATTCGTCAGCCATCGGTCTTAAGCTTTCAGGGCTGTGGACGGTGCGAGCGCTGGATTGCGTGGCAACCTAGCGCACATATCCGTTGCCCTCTTCCTTCACTCGCCATCCCACTCATCCCTCAATTCTCACTGTTTTTGCGCGTGGAGGTCTGAATTTGAGTGCCTCCGCGCGCAAAGATGCCTCCACGTCGCGTGCAGCCGACTTCACGCACTCTTCCGGGTGGTGCACTCGAAACAATGTTTCAGCTTGGTGAGTACTTCATGGGTCGATGTTCGTATGTTTTTATATCCCAACCGTTCATTGAATAGAACCGGATACTGCTCCTCCACGTACCCCGCCGGCTCCACGACGCCGTACACGGAAAAGGCAGCCTGTGGGCGACGACAACACGGGGGAAGAGCCGAGTCCCATGCCCACTCGTCGACGCCAGTACCAGGAAGCGCCCACACCACTGCTTGCAAGAGATACCTCGCCGCCGAGGTCTGAAAGTACGCGAGGTACATTTTTTTTGCCGCATTAGCGACAATAACATTGAACGACATTTTCAGATTATACATCACCTGCGCTATGTCGCACCCCTCAGCAACCAACAGCAAGGACCAGTGGTCGGGCACACACCAGACAAAACCCCGTGGCCTCTAGTTCTCGAATTACGTTGCAAGATGACAGTTTGGCGCAGGGTATGGTTATCATTTCGCTTCAATGCTCCACTATTTACATTTAGAAACCGTGTAGATCCTGATGCAGAACGCCCGCGAGATTTATTTGATGCAGACTCTGATAGCGACCCCTCGACCCGACGACATGTCCACTTCGCAGACGATGCCGAGTCTTTCGCTTTATCGCCTCCCCTTTCCCCTGAGCCACCTGTAAATCAATCCCCAGCTTTTTCGACTCCTTCGCGCGGTCCTAGCTCCCGCAGCATGCCCAGAGCACCTTCACATCATCGTACAACTCCAACTCATACCCAAGAGTCCGTTCCACGCCCAACTCCACATGCCACTCCGACTGGGACTGGGACTGGGACTGGACGTGCGGCTCCATCTGGGTCTCGGCGAGGCAATCCTCCGGCTGGAACCCAACGTAAAGCGCCTGCTGGAACTCGTCAACCAGCTGCGGCCGACGTCCGGACATTCTTCAGCGAAATGGAGACCAAGAATCATTGTTTGTTCTGCCAGTGCGTGTTTCAATCAATATTTAACGTTTTTATAATCGATCTACTTTATTGAAGACAACTTCGGGTAACTCACCCTCACGTCAAGGCTACTGCATTCAGCCTGAATACGAGCACTGGGACGATGCGCAAGCACCTTTACGAGCGCCATGCGGACGAATGGATCTCTGGCTGTGATCGGCTCGGCATTCCAATTACCGCCAAAGATGCTCAACCGACTGTCGAAAAGTTTCGGCAACGCTATGGCCAGCAAAGCGGCACCGGGGGAACCACGAGTGGAGCCAAAGGCAGGCGACGCTTCTCCCACGAAGCATTTGTGGACGCACTCGTTGAGTTCATCGTCGGTGACGATCAGGTGTGTACTTCATCGCCAATCAATTACGAGGAGCTAACCAACGGTTCAGTCCATTAATGTTATCGAGAACGAGCACCTACGGAACCTGTTCTTGATGCTACGAGAAGATCTTCGAGATTCGGATATTCCTCACCGCTCGACGATCCGAAACCGAATCATGGAACTCTTGGACGAACATCTAGATCAAGTTGAAGCAGATATTGCGGTGTGTAATCCATCTAAGCTCTATGTTATGACGTTTCCCTTACAAACTATGAGGCGGCAATCGGGAAGATGTCAGCGACCATGGATATATGGACAGATCAAAGGCTCCGACCCTTCATGGCAGTTACCGGCCATTGGATCGAAACGCCAGTCGTCGAAACTCCCTCGGGTCCCCGATACGCACTCAAGCTTCGCTCCGCCTTGATGGGCTTTATCCACCTTCCGGGCCACCACGACGGGGAACACCTCGCACATGCTTTTTTGCACGTCATTGACCGCATCCGCGCCGCAAAAAAGGTGAGTTATATTCAATTGTTTTCAAATTCTCAGTTTATTCATCTCATGCATAAGTTGGGTTGGGTTACGCTCGATAACGCTCCAAACAATGATACCTTCATGCTCTGGGCGGAAATGCAATTGAGACGGCGTGGAATCCCTTTCTCCAAAACTGAACGACGCATTCGGTGATGACGCTTTGTAGTTTTATTTATTTTCTCTCGACTGATGTGCGATTCCATTTACAAGATGTTTCCCCCACGTTGTCCACTTGGCCTGCCAAGCGATTTAAAGGCGATCACTGACATGGATTTTGCTGACAGCAACGCAACGGCTTTTGAGCCATCGGGGAACATCGCGACAACATTTATGGATGCAATTGACCGTGATCCCATTGCCACACTTCGTGCTATCGTTCGTCAGGTATGTGTTTTATTTGATTACGGTTACGGTTAGTGATATTCTTACAAACCCTTGTACAGATTCGATCATCTTCGTTGCGCCGCCAATTTTTTTCGGACGTGTTGAAGAGTCTCCAACTCAAGGACTTGGAGCTCCTTCGGGACGTAATCACCCGTTGGTCGTCGACATTGTTGATGATTGATCGTGGCCTCCTCCTTCGCCCGGTAAGTGCAATATTCAACGGCGGAGATGGCTCTAAGTATTGCGTAGGCGGTTGATAGCTTTCTATCGAGCAACCAGTTTGAGGAGCTTCGCAAATTCAAGTTAGGTGATGAGGAGTGGGGCGCACTTGAAGTTTTCAATAAAATTCTGGACGTCAGTTTCTTGGTTTTCGAATGGTCACTTCACTTACCATCGTTGGATTGTGACGCAGGTGCCCCACGCCTTTCAACAGAAATTGTCTGCAGAGAAAACCCCCACCCTTTGCAATGCGCTTCCGGCGTTCGAAGCGATGATCAACAAGTGGCAACAGATGCAACTGGACAATCCAGAGACCGCCGACATTATTCAGAAAGGCCTCGACAACAAGATCGCCTCGAGCGTGTTCCGGCATATATCCTGGCAATGAGTTAGTTCATCTTACGCCTCTTTCATCTTCTGCTGTATCAAACTTATCTTAATCCCTCCAAGTCGTCAACCCAAGGATCAAACTTCGATGGCTCATCCAGTTCAGACCCGAGAAAGTCGAATGGGCCAAAGAGCTGTTCAAGAATGCTGTGCGCAATCCCATTTATCCGCTTTTTTGCAGCTAACACTCATGAACTCCCAGGTTAAGGAGTACGACACTAACCCAATTGCTTCACCAGTGCGCCCGACGTACGAGAGCTGGGCAGACGAGATACTTGGTCTCGATGATCCCGTTCCGTATGGCGATGGTGGAGATAGCATAGATGATGAAATCAACGCCTATTACAGCGATCCCCGCTTTGGTCTTTCGATGCTGAATTACTGGGAGGTGAGTATGAGCCGTTCAACGCTCTCCTCCGTGACTACACTCAATTTTCATATAGGAAAGCCAGTTGCGCTACCCAAGAATATTTGCATTGGCACTCGACATTCTGCCAATCCAGGGATCAGCAGTACCGTGCGAGCGAGCATTTTCCTCCAGCGCCGAGACCGACACGCGACGACGCAATCGCACCGCCCCCGAGCTCATGGAAGCGCTACAAATATTAAAGTTTTTTGTCAAACAAGGCAACTCACTCGATTTTACCGCTGGAACGAGCAAGGACGCCGAAATCGAGTGGTTGGAGGGACTCATGAGGGAGCAGGGCGCAATCCCAGAAGATATTACTTCGTTTATAGCCTCTTTACTTGCAGACGAATAGATTTGTTCTCAGACTCAATTTGTTTCGCATCGCACTCAGACGGCCCAGTACATGTTTGATAGATCAATTGAATTAAACAGCAATACAAATTAGAGATGGGATCGGCTACGGGTACAACATCCTTGTCGCATGGTGTGCTTGTACATATATTGTGGGTGCGGAAGGCAGTGAGCGAGCGCAGCCTCGATGCGCGTGAGGGTTGCAGACGCGAGGAGGAGGACGAAGAACGCGACGAGGGCGGTGCTGGTGGGTACGGCGAGGATGTGCAAGGCGGTCGTCACGCTGCGTGGCATCCACCACGTGCCCTGGGATGCTCGGCACGTCGAGGAAGCCCATGACCATCGGGAGGAAGAACGTCGCCGGCTGGGTGGCGAAGACAATGAGGAGAAGGGCGTGCATTGCTTGAATGAGATTGGGAAGATGTACTGAAGGTACAACTTCTGCCATAAGAGTCATGCCCAGCAGCACGACGACGAATTGGGCCCCGACCATCTTGGTATAGACCTTGAGCACGCGGAGGTGCGCGGGGCGGTTGAAGGAGCGCCAGGCAGCGGTGAAGAGCGTGCGGCTCAAGAGCCCGGGGGCAGCGAACGAGGTGTCGAAGGGAACGATGGGCTGCATGTCCACGGCGAGGAGCACAGCCTCGATGCGCGTGAGGGTCGCAGATGCGGGGAGAAGGACGAAAAACGCAAGGAGGGCAGCGGTGGTGGGATAGCGAGTATGTGCAGCGCCATGAGCATGAGCGCGAGGGGGTCGTCATGCTGCGGCAGCTTCACTGCGTGCTCGGGGATGCTGGGCGTGTCGAGGAGGAATCCCACGGTGAGCGGGAGGAAGAAGAGGATGCTGATGGCGAGACCTCTCCAGCGGGCGAAGCAGCTGCCCACGCTGCGCAGGTGGCGCATTGGAGGGCAGAGGCTGGCGGTGATGGGCTTGGGGTTTACTAGGGCGATCTCGACGTTTGCGCCCATCTCGGCTGGCTCCTCGCCGGCGTAGGCGAGCAGCTTCGTCTGGACGATAGCAGTGGTGGAGAGGGTGGCCAGAGAGGCAACGATATCACCGAGCGTGTAGCAGATCTGGCGAGCAACTTAGCATCTCGGGGTCGTCCTGAAAAGACTGACTGACCAAGAATCATAATGTGAAGCATCAACTAGAGTCGTGCGAGGTGCATGCCACAGTCAGCAAAACATAAAACAAGGGAAGAGTGGCGACGCACTTGTATTCCCGCGTGGCTCTCGGAGTGTCCTCGAATTGCGGCTGGCCGTGGACAGATCATCTTGTCAAGAGGACGGGACATAGAGTTGGTGAACAAGATGGGAGGGGAAATGAGAAGAGTACATAACCGCACAAGTTGGAGCCGACATGAGCTGGCACGCTGATTCACAAATGCCCACACAGGCGGACAGGCATCGTCTACAACGTAACCGGGTTCCCTTCGCCGTCGGCGTCCTCGCCTACAAAGTTGTCGGAAACCATGTCAACCTCCGTGTAGAGCACGTACGCCACTCAAAATGCCGCCAGGAGTTTCCATGAGGCTTATGTAGAGGCGAAGGAGAAAGGCAGTGAGTGCTTTTTTTTCAAGAGAGGACGCCGAGGACGCGAGGCAGATTTGCGCACACGTGGAGTGCCTATTTTGCCCATCAGCTTTAGGGCCTTAGCGCCAGCCATGATCATGAAAAAAGACAATGAGAGAGTCAGAATAGTGTTGATTCACCATAACATTCGTATAAACCTGAGGTGGGCGGATGAATGGTGGGACGAGATCGGACGATTGATGCGTGCCGCATTGTCACATCGAGAACTGGATGTGACGTGATTTGCAATGGCTGACTTTCATCTGTGAGTGTCCAAATTTTAACTCAGAGAGAACATCTAGACATTGTTGAACGGCTACATAGCTAAACGTCTATATACTCCATTTTAGGCCTCAAGCCGCGGTTTGAAGCCGAGCCGAGCCAAAGCCGTCCAAAGCCGGCGGCTCACCGACGGCTCGGCTTTCCCATTTTGGTAACGGCTTCCAAGCCATCAAAAGCCGAGCCGCGCCAGCCGGAGCCGAGCCGTGGCAACACTAACCCTAATCATTGCGAACATTTCCAGATTAAGGCATGTCACGAGTGCGGGTCACACGTGGGTCATGGCGATTTGATCTGTGTGAAAACCCGCGAGTTTACCTATAATACTCCCGGGTTCAGGTACCCGTGCCCACGGGTAGTCGAGGATCCAGGTTTGGATTTTGGAATTTTTGGCTGACTCGCGGGTATTTGACTCCCTTTTGGCAGCCTTGGCGGCCCAAAAATATGTTTGAAATGCTCTGTGATCCCTACTCAGCTTACCCATAGATCAATTTCTGAACGAGTCGGGTACTCACAGCGCCCATGATGGAGAATCACGTGTTCGTTAGTGGGATCTGAAAGTGCCATTCAGTGTATGGCCTGAGTAAGGACGAGAAGTCAGAGCGAAGGTGACGGAGGAGGCAAAAATTGTGAGAATCAGGGTTTGCCAATGAAATTGACAATACCCGCGAACGATCGGCTTCGCATCTCTTGGTCCAGAACAGGGATCCATCAGCAGGGCAAGCATGGCCGACTGGACAGAAAGAGATTGTGCCGCTGGCCAGGCTACACAGCTCAATCTGCAGAACCCAAACAGAAGTCACAACCTTGTCAGGTTGCGACTCTTATTCCCCAGAACCCAAACACAGGTTGCAACTTGCCAGGCTGCAACGACCGTGATCCCCCAGAACCCCAACAGAGGTCGCAACTTGCCAGGTTGCAACGACCTTGATCCCCCAGAACCCAAACAGAAGTTGCAACTTTCCAGTTTGCGACGACCTTGATCCCCCAGAACCCAAACAGAGGTCGCAACTTGCCAGGTTGTGACTCTTATCCCCCAGAACCCAAAAAGAAGTTGCAACTTTCCAGTTTGCGACGACCTTGATCCCCCAGAACCCAAACAGAGGTCCCAACTTGCCAGGTTGCAACTCTTATCCCCCAGAACCCAAACAGAAGTTGCAACTTTCCAGTTTGCGATGACCTTGATCCCCCAGAACCCAAACAGAGGTCGCAACTTGCCAGGTTGCGACTCTTATCCCCCAGAACCCAAACAGAAGTCGCAACTTTCCAGTTTGCGATGACCTTGATCCCCCAGAACACTAGGATTCGACGTGACGGTGAAATGCTTGACTGGCGACGACCAGGGATTAATAGTAGATTTTGTGGCACAAACAGTTCATCGATGGATTGTAAAGCCCGAATCGTGCCTGGATCCATCACTTGTAAGCTAGGATTGAAGAGCTTGACATTACAGCTCAGCGCTAAGGGCGCAAGAGGAGAAGAGGGTGATCGATCAAATGCGCGGTAATCCATGATCTGGTAGTGATTTGAACTCACCCTTTTACCGTTTTTTCAACCACAGGGAATGGTGGCTAGGCCGAAGGACCGAAAGCCGAAAGGTCCGAATCCGCCGGCAAATCTCGGAGCGGAGAAGCGTGATGCAATCTTACTAATCTATGATCTAGTAGTGATTTGAAGTTCCATATTTACGGGAGGGAGACCTGGAACCTAAGTCGGTACCAGGAACATAATTCCCCGGTGTTGTAATTGGATCCCAGCATCAGCCAGCACCCTGGTGCTTGTTCAAACCTTGAATCCTGGCTTAATTTAGTCACGTGCATTTTTTCCCAGTGTTTGGGCCACTTTATTCCCAGGCCCGATGATGAAATTGTTTGTTTGTGTGTCTCTTTTACTGACTCGCCTCTCTTCTGCTCCCATCCCGACCTCTTGTGGACCCCTCAAGGGCAATGGAGGCATCAGAGTCCTTGGCCCAAAACTGCAGACAACTGTTGAACCACTGGCCTTCGCTTGCAGGTCCTGGTATGTCTACCTGAATTTGGTCATGGAGACTGTCTGTCATATTTTGGAACAGTTCTTGCCTTCTATGACTACACCCTCACGCTCCCCACCGAAATCCATCTCATCTGGCGTCATCCCAAGCCGTGGTTTCTGCTTATCCGCTACCTGGCTCTCGCCACAAACATCATCGTGGTGGTGTCTACCTTTGGGAATTTCGGACCTGAGGTGCGTCCCAAAGGTTTCCCTTGTGCAGGGGTTGACTTCAGCCCCAGAACCACATGAATATGTATGTTCACCAATGGACGGAATTGACTGCAGCTCATAGTGTGGATCAGCTGTAAATGGCTACCTATGATAAAGAAAAGTTTTCTCATAGTACAGGAAATCATCATATATGGTGCGCTGTTCTTCAGACAGCTTCTTCAATATGGCTTATTTGTTGCACAGCAATTCTCACTCTTCGCGTCTATGCCCTGTTCAACCGCCACTGGGTCATCCTTGTGCTCCTTAGTGTTGTGGGCCTGGGATCCCTTGGCGTAGGTGTGGTACGTGATTCTGTACTTGATTTTAATTATAACTAACTTACCGCAGTGGCTCGGAACCACGACCGACGCCACAGCACCGCTGCCTGGAAGTCCGTGTAGTCCGTGTATACTTACCCATGTGTCATGAGTTTTCATTTTCGATTCTCGTGGCATTTTTATGGACCATTATCGCTTTTTTTGTCTCCTTATGCTTGATTCCTTTTCGCAGAGCAATCCGTGAGTGTTTTTTTATTGGTTTGACGCCACTGCTTGATCACGAGGAAAATACTTAACAGGTATCGCAGGCGCATGGGAGGCAGGGTGAGTTGCATATATGGCATCCCATATTTGGCTGACATACGATAGGCTCTTCCGTGATGTGCTTATCTTTAGCTTTACACTTCTCCGTGGTATCTTGCATTGGCGGCGGGCGGATCATTCCCCATGTGTGGATTGTTTTGTGATAGATGGTATATCTCTCCTCTGAAAGTCTTAATACTTTAGCGGTGATTAATTTACGGTTAGGGTTCATTTATTTCTGGTAAGCTTGATTTTATCAAGCTCATCAAGCTCATACGAAAACTAAAAATAAATGAAATAGTCTAATTACAGTGGTGGATGTGGCCAACATCCTAATGTATTATGTGCGTCTATATTGAGATACTTGCTCAATCTAATCTCAACCTTGGTTCGACAGTTCGGCGATGTACGTACCATGGTCAATCATCGGTCAACTGCTAAACCATGGGAAGCCCTTCTTGGCTAGTAGTCTTGCATGGCTGGCGAGCGCGTGAGTTATATATCAGCTATAATGGAAACTCAATTAATGCTACTCAGCCTGTCTGCAGTGCTTATCGCTCGCCGGATGCTGAACATGCGCGAGGTCGTCGACACAGGAGCATATGGTACAGACGTTGGAGCGATTGTTAGTGAAGATGACGATGAGAGCGTCGTCGAGTGGAATATCATAGATGCCATTCTGTTGCGACAGATGGGGGCTCATGTGCGGAATCGGGCCTCGCGGGGGCATGCGGATGACTTTTGACGCGACGAAGTTTATATCCAACCCATACCTTAGTCTCTCGTAGACAGATGCTTCAACAGTTTCTGATCTCGTTCCTCGATTTGTTGTTGAACTTACAAAACAAGTGTCGGGGTGTGCAGGCTCAAGTAGATACATGTAGAATATTCTATGTTGCGATCTAATGGACATTTCAGTGGCATTCAACCGATGAGGTCTACATATGTTGTATCGGATGCAGAACTGGATGATGCTTCTTTGCTCTTGCTGCGAGTCACGGGGGGGAGGGGGGGGTGTATGACCTCGACTAGCACTTGGAACACGGTTAATATGCTGCATTTGACAAAATGGCGCAGTTGATGTACGGTTTCTTGACAGGCAAAGTACCAGCACTGTTCTCGGTCCCAAAAGGTCGTACCTGCGAATTTCCAGTGGGACCACACAATAGCTTTGCCACTGCAAGGACATCAGGGGTGAAAGGCATAGCAATGGAAGAGCCACAAACTCCGAGCTGCCTGCAGCTAGGTTATCATCACCTCCATCTTCATCATCCTCGTCCTCTTCCTCCTCGTTATCTTCTTCACCTTCCTCGATCTCTTCGGCTTCGTCGTCCACATATATCTCGTATCTTAAGCAGATGCCTCGAATCAGAGTGCACTCGTTTGTTCGTCCGAAATTTCCCCGTTTGTTCGACGCAGCGCTCCAAACCCGCAAGCAGCATCCCAATTTCCATTGTAAACCACTTTCCCAGCCGACCACAGCATTCGAATTAATCAAACTTAGAGGGAACGAGGTGATTTAGTACAGGTTCATTTATTTTCAATCTCGCCAATCAACTGTTCAAGAACGTTCAAGCCCCGTTCAAAAGGCAGGGTGTCTCCTTCGCCTCTTGCTGCTCTCCCCACATCATTCCACTATACTGTGTCCCGACGCTCCGTTCGTCACGTTCCACTCTTGCCCTACCTAATAGATGAACGAATAAACCCCTCCTCCGATAGGTGTGGCGCCCTCGAGCCTGAACCATCCCATGAATACCTCGTGTATTAAGCAGATGCCTCGAATCAGATTGCACCTGTTTACTTTCTTCTTTTTCTCCCACTCTCTGCCTGGCAGCTCCCGTATGTCCATCCCATTCCCATTTTATTTTTGGGGTCCGCAAGCTAAATGGTGCATCAGAAATTAGCGTCGGTCCAGGGATTTGGACGCTCCACAGCTTTATTTTCGTCCTATCCGATCAACCGCTCAATTTCCATACAAAAGGAATGGCCTCTTCTGCCATCTTTCTTTCTTTCACGCCCCCATCACGTCCTGGCATATCGCATTCCTCCGTGGCCGCGTCTGCGCTACCTATCATGCTACTGTTACCAGACCTTGCCTGACTTCCACCATCCGTTGCGATCATTCACCGTCCTTTGTATTCGCCCATGGATCAAACCCAGCCTGTTAAATGCGCCATGGTCAAAGGCTCTCGCATTCCACTCGTCTTGCAATACTTTTCCAGAGCAATTCATACCATGGATATGCATCAAGTCCACTGCGAGTCACTCTCTGCCTCAAGCCTTCAACATTCCTACCCTCACTGTAGGAGCATATCAAGTGTCCTCAGATTCACCGAGCACCAACACAAACCATGGCCACACAAACACAACTGTTCTCTAAGGCTCAAACCCACTCCATGACTGGCTCGGCGGTTGTTCGTTCGCTTCCAACAACATCACGGGCTTCGGAAAACACTAGACATGCAAGACTCCTGCGCCCTGGCACGAACTCAAGCCGTTCAATACCTTCAACTGATCCCATGCTTCCATGCTCGCAGCAGGGAGCCAGCCCCTCAAGAACTCGCCAGTCCTACGCTCGGTTCCACCTATTTCTGCACCTCTTTCCATTCGTGGGTGGTTCATCTACCTCTAACACGCAGTTTGAATCTGAAAAGTTCAATCCTAATGATTCCTCCTTTGAAACAGATTCAGTTTGCAACGGTTTTCGAATCATGGTATCATCGGTGCGTGAATACACGAGTTCACTCCTGATAAATTTATTCAACTCGCCTCTACACCTCACAGCGCTCAGTTTGGCTATCCCATTATTCTTTATCTGGTGACCGTCCCATCAGTTTTCGCGCCTTTTCTGTTTCTTTTCTTTCGCTGCATTTTGTTTACACGTGCGCGCTATGAGACGGCGCGCGCTCTCCGACCCACATCCAATTTTGTGTATGGTTCGTGTTCAGTCTGCGCCCAGTATCTCATTGCTCATTCCATTCCAGTCATCGAATTTACGAGCTCTAATTTTAACCATGGTCCGTGCCAAGTCCGTGCCCTGGAGTGATCACGCGGGAGCCATCATTTTGGAAGGCTGATCCCAGGATTCTTCCAGCTGGTTGCCAGCGGAAGGTTCTAGCTGGAGCGTCCAGCCGTCAACCAGCTGCGTATCTGTTTCGCTCCCAAACCCCTTCGCAGCCTGGAACCAATGGTCTATAATAATAATATGAATGTTCCAGATATTTATTCATGAGATGAGGCTCATGGAGACCCAATGCCGACCACTCCTGACCGAACAGAATAGGGCTCCGTGAACAACCTCCCAACAGTTCGTAATAGATGTTACTAACATCTGGCCTCCGAAGAAGATGTGTTAGTAACAAAACTGTTAATATCTCGTATCTTAAGCAGATGCCTCGTATCAGATTGCACCTGTTTGCCCATCACCTCAATTCGTCTCTTTCCCAACCACGTTCCAACGCCTCCAGCCAAGCTCGCCGAATTAGGCCTGCATTTTTCCGATACTTACTTCAGGTGAGCCCCAAATCACAAATTAGCTTCGATTGGTCAGTGCACACCAATCACGCGGCCAACTTTCGCGCGCTCAAGGCCCACTCAAAAGGGGGTGGTCCGTCTAATTACCTTGCTCTCTTTCCCCCATCGTTGTCCTACTTTACCCCAGCAATGTTCCCTTCAGTGTGAAGCCTCAGGCCAGTTCTTCCCGCAATCAAGCCCCTCTGCAAGACCTCGCAAGCGTCAAAACCAGGGACTGCTCTTGGCGACTCCAGGATCAAATCATGATGAAGGCTTGGCTCAAACCGGGACGGCGCAAGCAAGTCCTTGGGACGGCTAGAAGATCTCAAATTCTACAGACGAGACGATCAAGGCCTTGCTCAAGACGGGGAGACGCACGACTTTTCAAGGTTCAGATGCAAAAAATCTTCGAATTCAAATTTTCGCACTCGTACGACGCGGCTCCTTGCGTCCGCGGCACTGCTGAGTAGATACTCAACTTTTACTCGCCTGCCACAGGGTGATTCGATTTTTTTGGTCCTGCGGGCTAGGCGCTACGCGATGGTGAGGTTCCCACCAACTTTGTGTTTTCTTCAACACTGCTGATCTATAGCCCTCCGCGGCCGGACACATCAGCATCGCCATGCAGGTCTGATTCGACTAGTGATTGTTCAGTGATGCCGGACGCATCTGATGGACCGAACTACATATTTTTATTACCTTCGCTGCGTTTCCGCGATCCAACTGAGGCGTCCACGACCTGTTTCTGGTGTGATTTTTCATTGGACATACAGCGAGTTCGATACTAACATATATTTC
Organism: Mycena leptocephala; assembly: GCA_029378395.1. Lineage (NCBI taxonomy): Eukaryota > Fungi > Basidiomycota > Agaricomycetes > Agaricales > Mycenaceae > Mycena > Mycena leptocephala. Next base: position 22,181 of record JARJLF010002089.1, on the reverse strand, counting down.
TATTAGTCAAGCAAGGTGGCGGCGCTGCCTTCTGATCTAATCCGTTCTTCTCCACCCCTGCCGTTCCGCGAGCCCTGACGCGGTGCCGCTCTTCGTCTATGGAAGGGTGCGTTTTCTCCTCTATTCAATCTTCACTCACTAATACTTGCAGGATCTGATTCCGCTCAATGAACAGGAAGTGTTCGTGCATTAGAATGCGACCTTTTCTGGCACAGATGCTGTAGATACGTACCTTCCGTGATTAATATTTTCATCATTATCAACGACCATCTGTCTGCCGTATACCAGAAAAAATATCTCTTCTGTAATCTTGAAATGTCAACGATTGCCTTTCGACATGCACTCATGCCGGAGCGCAGCGAAGGCATATCTTGTAACAGTTATTAACCTGTGGTAACCTGTGCTGAACCTGTGAATAACTATGTTCCAGCCAATGTCGGAACCGAAGGCGCGGTCAAAAAATTCCCGATTTGGGATGCTCCCGAAGAATTCCCCATAACTCAGTCAGGTCTTAACAGATTAACATGAAACCTAGCTAGTTTTGCTAGGCTAATTCATACCGAATTAGTGACAGAAAGAAACTTATGATAATATCTCATATCGGATGATCTGTGATTTCGGGCTATTTTGGGGTTGAATGTGGTCTAGAGGGACCGGGCCACGTTCAAATGGTCTGGTTTTTTGAGACGGATAACCTGAATAGATTTGGAAAGATGTCATAGATCCTGAATTTCAATCACGGCACTTGGTGGCTTGCAATTATTTTGGACCCGTAGGCTATTCAGAGCATTTGGTCAATGTTGGGTAACTTGAAGCCACCAAGTGCTGTGACTAAAATTTTGGCTCTATGAATATTAACTGAGAACCTCGAAAATGGCCCGAAAAATTTTAGCCCTTCCGCGTCCTAAGAGATTCCCTACCTATGCTCTTGTGGCTCTGGGGGACTTTGGGTGGACGTGAGTTCCAAGAGTAACTCCAGAAAACTCACGCGGGTGACTCGGCTGCCAGCAAGATTCCGAGGGTAAATGCTGACTCTGGGTAAAACCAGCCTGCCCGAAAAGTACGACGAAGGGATACCAGGCCACACACTGCGGCACTGCCCCCAAGGTCGGAAGTTATTCAGTTATTCACAGGATTTTGAGGGCCATTTCGGTGGGCCTTGTTATTAACAGTAATTACAGCTCTTTGCGGAACTTAGGGCATGGCCTGTTTTTTTTTTTTTTTGTCAGTTTTCACCAGAACAGCAATTTTGAGCTCAATTCTCAACCGTTTCCGTGTGTGCGGAGGGGGGAGTCCCGTTGTAGCAGCGCTCGCGAGTTTTAGATGATGGTGGTAATCGGAATGTCAGGGTCCGAAAACCTTCTGAAAATCTCTGACTTTCTGCTCCTGGCTGTTGCGAAGTGTGTTCAATTTCACCTGGAACTCGATTTTGAGGGTGGCTGTGCAGCTCAGCCATTTCAACGAGCTTCCTACCTTGTCAGACGCACAGGTGGAACAGCTTTGCAGTGTCAATGCCACTAGAATACATGATATATGTGACTACTCACCGAGAAATGTTGAATGGGGTCAGGGGGAGTGTGGTAGGAAATGTTGCCCGACAGGGCTCCCAAATTCGGATGTCCTGTGCCGCAACCCGAGTCCACATGATGCGACTCGGATCACGGCCCCGGACACACAATGCTTAGCAATTGCGGCAGGAGGGCATCTAACCCAGCCAACAGAGGGACGTGAAGGTCTGGGAGCAAAGAGCCGAGGTTGTTAAAGCGAGTTGGGGTTGATTGCGGAATTCAAATGGCCTGGGAAGATTCCGACCAGTTTAGAAGTCTGATTGGCAGTCAACATAGGCTACTACTTGGCCTGAGACTGAATAAATGGGATTTCACCATAGTCTGGTCCGAGTCTCCGAGACTAGGGTTTTAAAAGCCAATTGTAACGGTTCTACGGATGTGAGAGCTACTTTATGTGCCAGAGTTGCAAGCTGAAATCATGCTGCAACCGAGATCCATTCCCGGCAATTCCTTGCCCCACATAAACAGCGTTTCTGTCTCCTGCTTTTGCGCTTCTTGGACTGTGACTTCTCTTTATACTTCTTCGATTCCCATACCTCTTTCTCTGCAGGATTATAATCCAATGTGAGCTCCATACCTGGGGAAATATTTTCAGCCGCCACGAATGCCAGGTGGTATGGCAGATTCCTCTATGTGACTCATCAGGTGGAGCAAACATGTAATCGGGAGGGGAGTACTTCAATCATTATATCGTATGCCACTGCGATTATCTGCGTATTGGGGCTGCAGGAATGGCTGAAAAAGGGGCATGAGATGTCGTGTCGCTCGCGGGAAGAAACTACTAACTTGATGAACCGAGTCCAATTGCCTGAGTTTCTGAGCAACCAACGTTTGAAAATAAATACGATGGAACGTACCACAGTGCAACGCATCCACGCTATATGCGTCCTCAGGGTTATCCCCGGGCTCTTCGTTGATGTCGAGCTGGAAAATATAAGAGGCTCTATCGCCAAGAAGTTTACTGGCTTTTGCTCGCCGGCTATATCAGTGGAATTGTATTAGTTAAAGGCGAATCGTTTGAACGCAGAGGACTAGCATCAGGAGTCTGGAGGCAGAGGTTAAACTTTGAAAAGTGCAGACGAGGAAACATACCCGGTGTAGAGGCCCAAAACCTGTCCCCGTACCAGTGTAACAGACGTCCGGACACCCCATCAGCAATTTTCAGTTTTGAAGATCTCAATCGGGATTTTGTACTCTTCGGAATACAACTTCACGTACTTCGTTGCATTCAATGATTTTCGAATACATATTGAATTTGAACAGTCCCTGCGCCACATCAGAAAATGACGAGCAAAACGCGAAGGAATAGTTGACCTCTGAAGTGTAGGCAATGCTTTTACGCCCATGGATGAAGTCCATCGAAGGGTTTGCCGAGACTGACCAGATGCTGCAAGCTACGGCAGAGAAATCGTCTCCAAGAGATGTGCACACTTAATGGGCGGCAGTGAGTAAAATCTCACGTCGCAAAACGCGAGACAACGCGTAACAGTGCCCACCCAAAACTGTACGACACGGCACATTACGTGGTGGTCCGGGGAAATGACGGCTGCTAAAAATTCCGTTCCCACACCTCAGCACGCCTCAGAGATGCTTTGATGGTGACCCAAATCCAAACCCAATCTGCGCCGGTCGATATTGGGCCGTCCGCGATCTGTCAAGATATGCCGAGGATGCCATGGCCAGAGTGAGTCTTTTCTTTTTGTCACTATCAGACAAACCAGAGGAACCTCTGACAACTTTCTACAGCGGACGCCAACCGTTACTACCCCCAAATTTGCATGTAGAGTACAACAAGCTCAGGAAGGACTGCTAAATCTCGGATCACCGGGGAAATTGTACGGGATTTCGCATCGCTTCTTTTTCACCCAAAGCTGGTCAAATAATCTGTACAACAATTCTTCCCACTCCTCTACAGCGCTCTACCCTCTAAGCTGGTAAACCCTCCACGGTTCTAAAAGAGTATGGGCTGTTCCTCCTCGCAGAGAGGTTGATTTCGCTAACCAATGATGTTTGCGGCTGTGTTCGATTGGCGACTTGGGGCATAACCGTTCTCACGAGAAGCTTTTTGTCAATCAATGACGGCAGCTCCACCATTCTCCACCATCCAGCACCATCCAGTACTTAATTAGATTCCCACCCGTAAATCATGGCCTTCAAGTTATTGCCTTGCTGGATTTAAGACTCCGATGATTGGAGCCAATCCCTGAATGCGTCTGCTTTTGCCCCACTTCGCCGTTTGTCTCTAAACAGTCATTCAATTTTAAGAATGATTCAAAGAAAGAGTCAGCCTTCCTAGAAGAATGAATGTATGTCACCACAAGGGTATTTTGAGAGCCTTACGGGACAATTCAGGACAGGAAGCTATCGTCACTTGTACGGTTAGGGGGCGTCTTCCCCGATACAAGTCGATATGGAAATGCCCCCGGTCTCCCTTAGTAAACCGGCACTTCTTTTTCGCCGGTACTTCTCATTTGTTCTTCCTTTGCGGTCCTTCAGTCTGCTTCCCTATAAATTGGTGACATAAATTCTCATCCGCTCTTTCCTCCAACACACAGTCCTTGCGTCCGCACCAACCCGTAGTGTCTGATGAACGGCTCGCTCGATATGGAGGCTGGGTCCGTGCATATCTTTATCTCCGCTAAGATCGGCTAAAAGCCTCGTAGATATCTGACCGAGACGCCTTTCCTGGCGGGCCTTGGTAGGCCTGCCTGAATATGGATCCCGTGGTAAGACCAAGACTGACATATTTCTGTAGCCCTCGTCGTTTACGATCGCCTCCTCACCTTCTCTTCGGAGACGTAACCAATGGGATGGACAGAGGAGGGAATGGCTGTATCACCCGATTTGTGACGCTTTTTCCAACCTTGAAAAGGACGTCCGATCATTTAAATCAATTTTATCATCCCCGTTGAAACAAACCACAGCCGACGACTTGACCGTGTTGCAGAGGAATACAACACAGCATGGCGCGGCCATGCTCAGCCTGTGTGAGCGTTTTCTTAAGAGTTGGAGCTGGCTTTCGGTATTTTGTCCCTCACTAACAGGGACCTCGAAAGGCCGGAAACCTCGGCAGAGCGTGATTTCATCGGATGGACCCCTCGGTACATGGTGTGGTACGTGATGAATCATCCCACTTTGTCATCCATTCAATCAGATCCGGCGCCCGTACTGAGCAATTACTTCGGATGGAAGAAAATGCCCACTGTCACCTATTCCCTTGTCCGAGATGTAATTTCTCCTTTTGTTGCTCGTCGGTACATTGGGCGGCTGCACATGAACTCCACACCCGACCCATCCGCAATGGCCGCTCCCAGTGCGCAATTAATACGGAGGTCGCTGAGGACTGCGATTTCGAGCGCATTGCAGGAAAGTTCCTGTGGGTACCCGCGCGGGTCAAGACTGCGTGTATCTTGGTTGGAAGCTCTTCGTGGGAGGAGTTCTGGCCGGAGCTGGAACAGGCTCTGGGTACGCGCCCTTTCGTCGCTCGGCTCCGAGCCGCATCGGAGAGTCTGACCATGGTAATGGCCATTCTCTATGGACTGGAAAATCTCAACGACGACGATGCGTGGACCCTGAAAGACACCCTCACAATTCATGTGCGTCTCCTTTGGATGTCCTCGTTTATTTTTGTTTTTGTTCGTTATCGCCAGTCCAGATTCTCGGCGCGACTGACAAAGCAGGAGAACATTTATCTTCTCGTGAGTGCAAATCTTCACCGTTCCTGTTGAGATTTAGTTCCCTACCATTTCTGACCCCTAAAATTCCATTTCCGATTTTTTTTCAGGACCGTTCGAGCCCTCCTTTACATTGCGCCTACCACTCTTCCCGATTTTTTGGTCTTTTCTTTCTAGTAAGTCGAAGTCTTCCCCTCAAATCACTGACTCGGGGTGCACGAGGCTAGTGCAGTGTGGAGAGCGACGCAGCATATACTTTCGGAGTGCAGACGAGATAGCTTTCCAGCGATCAGCAATACCCCTGGGAAAGTCTGTTCGCAGTGCCTCAACAATGGAATGTCAGCGGAAATAACTAGTTCCTGTTGGGATATGCCTGTAGCGACTCACCTGTGCCCGAATATACTTTCTATTTCCTTTTTCGGACTGTATAAAGGGTCCCGTAAACAATCATTGGGGTCTGGGTAGCCATGAAATGCAGAAGGCAGCCGTGTCGACATGAAGGGGTGGGCTGCAAGCCACAAACGGAAAGTCATTGCGCACCTGCTGCATCAGACCGGACTTCAAAGTGCACTGCGAGTAAATGGCTGGTGTCCCATCCATAAAATCGACTACCTGGTCGCCGAAAGCACAATAGGTTCTTCCTTTCCTTACTTTACATCCAAAGGCAAATAAAATGGACCCATGCACCGAGCGTTATGATCTCTATTAACTGCTTACTGCCAGATGAGGCTACATACATGGCGCCCGTTGATTTGCACCAGGAAAGTAGCGGAAAGAGAGACCGGACGGATGTAGGGAAGGAGGAATGCGGTACCCTTGTCTGTCTCCAACACGGGGTTTAATGGGCAACTGTCACTCCGATCACCGACGCTTTCATCAGAATGTCCACAATGTTAACTCCTTCTTGTTCTTTCTGCAATATATGATCACTTGATTTGTGGTCTATGCAGCCGTGTTGGTGTTGCTGTAACCACTCGCCTATCGGGAGCGTCTTACCTTGTTTTCTAATCCAATCGCCACATGACGGGCACCCTTGGCAGAAAAAAGCAGAACTGGAAGGCGTTCTGAACAAGATCAATACGTCAGTTCCAGGTCCACGGAGGTGAAAACACGCACCCTTTTCATTGTCCTTCCACTCGATCTCAATCTCAACACTGGCAGTGTCTCGCTCCGGCTCGGAGCAGACTCTGCCAAGTGCCAACCGATATTCCTTTTTAATCGCGGTTTCTGTAAATTCTGCCCCCGGAAACATCTTTTTGTTGGTCATTAAAGTGGAACTGTCCCTGAGAACAACATATTTCTGCTGAGGGAGACAACCCCGAGCTGCGCGTCCGCAGTTTGAAATGGAAAATGCAAGGGAATTGATGCCCCGTCTTCTGAACCACAATGAGTCAAATGGCTAGAAATTGTTGTTGCCAACCTGTTATTGCGCAACTCGGTGGTCATGTTCCTTAAGCTTCTCATTTCATATCGTTCTGCCCTTGGATTTGAGTTCAGGCGTTGTGATCTTCTTCTTTCCGTCATGGTGGGCACGGAGAGGTGGGTGGATAGAATGTCAAGGATTCCATACTTTATATATACACACTTTGTTGACTCCCGTGGCAACGTTGACCGCCTCCGAGGACTGATAGAATGGAGATCCATCACCTATGTAATGATACGACCCCTGATATCCCTTGAACATCCCGCTTATCACAGCCCTTTAGATGTTTCAGCTTCCATTTCACTTGTATTATATCCATATGCGATCCAAGATGTTGAACAGCCGAACACCGCCGACGTACGGTCTCCGTCGATCCTTTTTATGGAGTACATGTGGAAGCGTCTGTTTAGAAGAGACAAGTGTACAGAGAGCCATTGCTTTCCGAGAAAAGCAGGTCATGTGGTGTCGCCTTCCATCAGAATTATAGTCTATTTTAGCAAAAGGTCTTCGCAGAGTTCGGCAAGAGTTCGGCCACAGGGAGATTTGCAAATCGCGGAAGGAGTTCGGCAACTTAAAATGATGAATTTAGCTTTCGCATCAATTCCAGCGTTTCAAGCGTCTTTATATACAGTACAAGAGCACGGTGGGGCGCGGAGCGCCCCACCACTTCGTTTGAACTTTGAAGACACACCCGGATTCGAATATTTGGTTCATTCCAATTCTGTAAAGACTCGAGTGGGAATGCGGCTAATCACAGGAAAACGACGGTTCCCGGATAAAAGGTGCAGATAGAAGGTGATGCTCGTTCACACGTCCGAAGTTTATTTGAAGGCGGGCCGGACACGGGGTACAACGGCACGGCGGACTTGGAAATCCGTTTGGTGGAACGATCAATGGTGCTGACCCCAGAATGATTGCGGACACAAGCGGAGTTTGACAAGGCTTCGGACAGACAGCGTAATTTTATAAAGAGGGTGATAGGGGGAGGTAGGTTCCTTGCTTGAGCCAGGCACCGAAAGCGACCAGTCTGGAGTCGGAACGGAGCGTGGGACGTGCTGGACGACGGGTGTGATACTGGATTATTTCGATCAAATCGACAGTCACGGGTCACGCACCCCGGTGTCGATGTCGAAATTTGGTCGAGGTCACGCGTCACGGAGGCGTTTGTCGAATTGGTTCACGGGTTGGTAAAAATAGCCGGAATTCAGTCCCAGGGCCCCTACATAGTACGAAAACATATCTCCGCATTCCAGAGTGGCTAAGGTACACAAATTTCAGGTATATTCTTCGTCCGGATCCCAATGGACGTCCTCTGTGACGCCAAAACCCGTTATATTTTGTTGTCGGCCTTCTGGTACGTTTCCCCGATGTTATCTGCTCCGATGATTGCTTCTCAACTGCAACTGACTCCACATCATCCAACGTCTCGGCATTTTTGTCCTCCGAAGTAAGCGACGGTTCAGGTACTGATTGCATTGTTGCCTTTTTGACACGACGAGACGAGATTTCACACCCATCGAGCAGCTCGTCGTCGTCCGGGGTGGTGGGGCGGAAGAAGATCGGGCTCCATATCCAATGGTATCGAAAGTTTGGAGTGGGCGGGCATGGTGTCGAAGTTTTGGGTGAGGCCGCCAAAAGATGAAAATTTTCCTCGGCCACATAGCAACACAAAGCCAAATACGGCCAATTATCAATTACCCACTTGCTCAGACTGCGAAATATCATGTTCTAACCAATGGGGAACAAAAATAAGAAAAACCCATATCACATACACTTTTTTTTTTCTGGCGGCGCCACAGACCCCCCTTCCCCCTCACAGCCACATGATGCCATCAAATTCCCTTTTTGGGACGCAGGGCTTCTCAGCAGATCTCGCCGCGCTCCGTACACTGGGATGGACATCACAAAGAGGGTTTATATAGGTTCTATGGGGGCCTTATATGAATTTGCGAGATAATTTTGGTTGGGGAAATACACAGAGCCTCACTTGTAATTCATATTACTTCCAATATACTTGACTGCAACCAAACCAACGCGCTCTACAGAAACCATACATATATACATATCCGGCATGGATGGGCGTGCGAGCTTCAAGCTCAAGCTCTATGTTGGCGAGCATTTCCCCGATTTCGTGCGAACGAGAGTGCTCCGTGGCTCGCTTCCAAGCTGTCAAAAGATTGACACCTTCAGCTTGGATTGGCGTGTCCCAGAAGGGGATCCGATCCTTCTTCAGCGCCGCTTCCGGCATCGGGGACTTGGCTGCCCCAGAGTAAAAGTCCCCGCTGGCTGACTGGCCGCCAGGGGCCTGTGATGCCTTGGAGTTTCTCCTGCCACAGACATTGACTCAGATTTGCGAAGAAGAGAGCGGGAAAATGCGCACCTTTCACAAGTGGCATGGGAACATTTGGGTCCCGATGGGTCAGGAGGGTCCTCTTGATTACCGCAACCGCATTCAGTATAACCGGGAGACATCGCGCTTGTATCAAAGTCCACATCGGCGCGGCTTGCGTTCCGAATCATGCCGAAGAAGTCCTCAAGCTGATCTGTTCCGACAGTCCAAGGTGCTAGGATGAGGGATTTATGAATCAAGCGGAGGAAATGTTTAGATGTGAGAGTTTCCCGGCATTGAGTGAAGGCCCGGTAGAGGCGTAAAGGCAAAAACGACTCACATTTGAATTCGGCTTTGTTGCGATCACACAATGTTTTGGCTCTAAGAGACTTGACAAATCTCGCCCGATTGTGTTGGGTTCTTGCCTGTCCTTGGCGTCACAGGGCCTAATCTCCTTCGTAATGGCCCTCAGTGTGGCCTTAAAGCCCCCAATTGCACCCAAAGGCCATCCAGGGCCCTCAAACCCCTCCAAAAAATATGTATGCAATTTATTTTTTTCGAGGTCGGCCAGACTCCCCCCCCCCTCTACCCGATGTCGGTTATTTTTAGATTCGGATCCCCTTGGTTCCAACTCATTTCCAACCTCGTCGCAATGGTTTGAGGGATTGTCGATTTTTTTTCGTCCTGTCACGGTCCCCCGCCGGATCTGTCGAGATGTCGAATAGGTCGAAAAGGTCACGGGTCATGCCCCCGGTTGATTTGATCGAATTAATCCAGTAATAGGATTGTTGTAGGATTTGATTTTGGGGCTGCTGAGGAGGATGGAAGCTGCGGATCAACCACCAAGGTGCGCATACAATGTCCTGACCCGTTCCGAAGGTGACAATAATCCAGGGTCGATGTTCGCAAGCTCGTCGTCCTTATCTCTGCCACGTCGCCTCGTCGGTGTCTGCAGCGTCTGCGGAGTTCTCGCAAGGTGGGAGGGGGAGAGGTCGAACCGCGCGGGTCGATGTACGCGCATTGCCTGCAGAATGGCCTTCACGGGACTAGGCTGGGGCATCGGGAACTCCGCGCGCGTCGATGTTGCCACGCTAGGCTTTATCTGCTCCTGTGTGACGAAGTTTGCGTTGAAAGGTACGATCCCAGTGACCTTGAAGGCCGCGCGCACTGTTGACTCGTCGAAGGCTTCGACATACGCTGGGACCCAGACAGAAAGAAATTCCGCCTTCGACACCTGGCGCATCTTCTCGGCCTCGCAGGCGACGATCTTCGATTGCTAGCACGACTTCATCTTCGCTAAACACACGACGTCGAGCCCCTGAAGGGCGTGGGTGGAATGTGGGGGATACCCGAGTAAGATGATATTGTTCTCCCGGGCGAAGTTGACAAATTTCTCCGTGTAGTGCGAGCTATGGCCATCAAGCAGGAGAACACGGGGAGCCCATTGGCCTCGGCCTTGGTCGCGGGGTCCAAAACCTTGATGAGTGATAGGTACCAGAAAACCCTAGTACACCCACACTATCGACATTCTTGCTTGCTTGCCTTGCCTTGCCTGCCCTGCCGCTCGGGCCATGTCCATGTGGTGATCAGAGTCCGTTTCGCACGACCCCGCACCCCCAAACCCGAAGGATCGACCGTCCGTTGACGAGATGCCGTGTTACGACAGGAGAAAAAAAATTCACCGCGCCTTCAGACGCGAGATACCGTGCATCTGTGCGAGATACACTGTCCATGGCAGTATACTACGACGAATACGGCGACTACGCCTACGAAAACGAGTTCCTCGACCACCCGGAGCTTGCGTACGATGCGGATCCACACCACTGCGACGCTGGCTATTTTCTCGCTCCCGCCGACTACTACGAGTCGTGTGACGAATACTCGTACCGAGACGCCCACCCCACCTTTGACAACTGCGAACCGTACGCCTCGTCGGGCTCTGGCTACAAGGATGTGGAAAAAACGAATGCCGGATGTATGCGAATTGCGTACGGGGAGCCGGGGTACTGGGAGGAGTACCAACGCCGCAGGTACGAAATCATATACGGCGCGGATTCTGGGGAGGAAGCGGATACATTGGAGGACGACGCGGAGCCGGCGCTTGACGCAGCCGCGGCGGACGATCCGTACGAGGAGCCTGACGAGCTACATGAGTACGCTGTCGAGGTTGCGCGGATTCCCTGCGTGGAGGAGGACGCAGCGGCCGCGTGGGTAGCCATGTGGGAGCGTGGGTCGCTGGTGGGCGAGAATGAGCTCGCGTGGGCGGAGGCGATGGACGCCTGGCGGCAGAACATCGAGGCGCAGCAGGTCGAGTCGGAGAGTGTCGTTGATGCTCTAGACGCGTACGCCGCAGCGGAAGAAAATTTAAATAAGATCAAATTTGATCTCTCACCTTGCCGCCGGCGGTCCGCACTCAATTCTTAACGGATTGAGGTGATTTTAGGTGCGTTCGAGGGGGATTCATGGCCGCTTTTTGCCGGTACGCCACTCGCCGCGTTACATCAAAAATTTGGATGTCTTCAAATTTGCACCCAGTATTTGAACTGCGTCTTGTTAGTTCCATTTCTCCACGGGTTTGGCTCCGATTTGGGTGACTACGGATCCGTTAGAAAGCTGGAACAATGGCAACCATTTTTACCAAAAGTAATAATGTCTCAGCTATCTTGCACCCTTCCAGCAGGCTCTTGACCCATCCGTCTGAACAATGATTCACAGTGAACCGATTTCGAGGGGAAAGCATTTTTTCTCAACATGTAACCCTCTGTACACAGTTTTATTTGCCAAAACAGTGGTCTCACTGAAATTTTGGAAATTTTGTGAACCATGGAACCAATTCGACGCCAGCTCTGCGCAAAGCGGCTCCAACTGTTATTATTAACATCTGTCGTGAAGCACGCTAGTAATGTAGTTTATAAATGAGGCACGCGGAGGAAACCGTCTATGAACTGCGAGCCATCAGACTCTGTGATAACATGTGGGGGCGATTTCACGGCTCGAATAAGAAAGTTGCATGTATTCTTCATGCATTGTTAGACTCATGTTCCGTACAGTCATCTTCCTCTTGAGGGCCTCTTTATACTTTGCTGACTTCATTTTACGTTGTCTGATTATTTTGTAGGCCAGGGACTGTCTCATGGTTTGAAGTTTTGCTCTGGGGAGAACGAGGTCTTCTCGGATTGTCGAGTAGATTCGGATTGATCTTCTCCTTGATAATGAAAGTTTCCAGCGAGATCCTTGCAGTGAAGAGGGTCCCCTCTGTCAACTTGTCGTAGATTTCATCCGGCAATATAAGGTTATGATATACTCGTCGCGGTAGTCGCGTTGGATAACTTTCGCATTCGTATGGTTAAAATAAGGCCCGCGGTTACGAGTACTTGTGTTTGCACATGTTATCGTCCCTTTCAAATCTCGGAGGAGCAAAATTTTTGGTTTTTTTTCATTAGATACCGTTTTCGTTGAGGGACTTTTTAGTGGCTGTGTCTAGTCTTTTTAGTGCAGCGTTTGAATTCGCTTCACAAAAACCTAATGAAAATAGCGGCTGTCTCTTTGTTCCTATTTATGTACTCAGGGAAAAAAAAAGTTTTTTCACCGCGACGGCAACTACCTCCATATTGACCTTTCGTCAATTGCGGAAGCCCGAGCGCCACTGGCCGCATGGAACGCACATGCCGTGGACAGCTACAAGAGTGTTAAAATGGTGCTTGACGGTGACGCTGGTGGTCCGCGCGGAGATGGGAACCGCAACAGAATGCGACGGCCAGTGCTTGGGGTAGCCATAGGAGGAAATACGTCGAGCAGGTGTTCACGCGACTAACCTTCGAATACGATATGGATTATCCAAAGACGGCAATGGTATCTTCCGGCTTAGACTTTCTGCGCTAGGGGCCGTCTCTGATTAAATATATCTGGTTACAAAGGTGTTTCCAGGCCCGCTAAAGTCTCGCCTAAAATAGTGTGGTATACATTGTCTCATGCCAATGATTTCCTGAATAATATTCATTCATGATCAACCAGTTATAGTTGAAGCGGAGGTATGTCTTGTACAATAGAATACGCTGAAAATACGGGGCGACGATATTTAATCGTAATTTTAGCATTACATTACATTATAATTGAATGTATTCATAATCTTAGCCAGCCTTACCCGCGAAAGCCTGAAAATCTGCTGAGGTTTGAGTTGACTGGGAGTGCGACAAGGTCTTACATTTTCAAACGCGTGACTACTTTAATTTTATACTGCGCTCTTGCATTTCCAAATGCGTGATATTCCCAAGCGCGTGACCAGTTTAATTATACAGTGAATCCGCTGAGGTTTGAGTTTTCTGGGAGTACAACAAGGTCTTACATTTTCAAACGCGTGACCGGTTTAATTATCCAGTGAAAACGCGTGAATATTGCAATTCAACTCAGCAAAGCCTTGGTTTCGGCCGGGCCCTCCGCCAGGTCATATCCAGGTGAATTTTGAGCAGGTTTGCGAGCAAAAACCTGAGAATCCGCTGAGGTTTGAGTTTTCTGGGAGTGGAACAAGGTCTTACATTTCCAAACGCGTGACTGGTTTAATTATTCAGTGAAAACGCGTGGATATTGCAATTTGAATCTGGTCAATAGGAACTGTACATAATGACCCTAAATATGATTCCTATTGACCAGAATGCCCCTAACTATTAATGGGAGTCAGCAAATTCAGCCGAAAGTTGGAGCTGATGGCTGCTTACATAAGGGTGCCGAGATCCCACGCCCTCTATCTTAGTACGGGTGATCTTTCTCGCACGTATTTTCCCAGCGTAAAGTAAGTCGCACCCCGAATATCTCTTAGATGATACACTCCCTCATTGCGCCACTAGACGTTGCTGATACCGTTTCCTCTAAAAAATTCAGCCGTCTTCTACGGCACCTAAACGCTTCTTTGGTAAAAGGAAATGCATTTGCCTTGAGAGGAGGAATAAATATCGAACCTCTCGCAACCTTTAGTTACAATTGAACACCGTTTTCGTACAGTGATCCTTTTCTTTTCTTTCTTTTCTTTCGACCGTATCCCGAGTGGATCCGGATTCCTTACCTCGGCGAAATATCCCCCGCCAGCGCGGAAAGGCAACCACCACTCAAACCCTCCTTGAAACATTCGTTTGTGATTTCTTAGGGTGCAATCCTGTGCCGACTTGAGCTGGGTGAAAATGCCGCGGGTGCTGCGCAACTGCCGCGTACTGTGCGGGGAATTGGGGCGTCGGTGGCTGTGCAATTGCCGCGGCAGAGGGGTAAAGTGCCGCGCTGCGCTTATTTCATTCTATAGGTGTTTCCAGACCTCGGACTGAGTTTGGTGAAGGTTTAATAGACTTAATACATCGTCTAGACCGTAAAAGCCCATTCTGTAACTTCATTTGGTAGGAGTTGAAACCAACCCCAATTGTGGACTAGATTTGGACTAGATTCCGTTTCTTTGACTCTTTTTTCATCAAGAAATTGCTGAATTCACGGAATATCATTTTTAAAATGCGGAAACATTACAGCTATTGGCAGTACCGAAGGCGCGAACGAAAAATTTCCTGTTTGGGATGTTTTTCGAAGAATTCTCCAGATCTCGGCCAGTTCTTCATGGATTTGGATGAAATCATGCTAGACAATTCGGGCTAATTCATGCAGAATTAGCGATAGAGAGAAACCTGTTAAAATATTTCATAGTGGAAAATTTTGGATTTCAGGCTGTTTGGGTGTTGGATGCCCTCTAGCCAGCCTGGAACTTGTTCAAATAGCCTGGTTTTGTGATTAAAAAGGCTTACATGGATTATGAATGATATCATAGAGCCAGAATTCCATAAAGTTCATGGGTGCATTCGATTCTCACAATATTTCGAAATCAGAGTGGATTGCCCATTGTCGAGAAGGGATTACAAGCATTATAGACTGAATTATCTGGAATTCTGGCCCTATGACATCTTTCTAAATGTATTTTAGTTCGCCGTTGCAAAGAATCAGCTCATTTGAACATGTTTGGACTATGCTAGACATCATTTATCGCAGAAACAGTCCAAAACCACAGGCCAATCAATGTAAAGCATTTTTGCAAGTTTTTTTCTACCAATGATTGCGTATGAATTAGCCTGGAAGATCTGGCTAGGTTTCATCTGATTCGGTGCAAAACTGACTGAGATCTGGGGAATTCTTCGAAAAACATCCTAAACAGGATATTTTTCGTCCCCGCCTTCGGTACTGCCAATAGCTGTAATTAAGGTGAAATTTGCCGCAATGTGGCCAGGATGATTGCGAGTTTGCCAGTGCCCCTGCAGGTCAAACTAAGTTGAAGCGTGAGGAGTTCTAGGCAAAAGTTGTTTGTTGGCCTATACATTTGCTGCTCCGTTTTGTACCACAAAATGGATGGCTGTGTCCTGGCATAGCCACCGGTGGCTAGCTGAATGTCACATTATTTGGGTACCCAAATGAACTAGTCATAAGCTGGCTACGGCCGTTGTTTTTCCCTGTGCCACCATCCCCACTCACAAACGGCCCTCTGTGGTCTTTGTGATTCCCATTTCACTTCCAAGACTGCAAAAGCAGCATTAGATAATTTAGATTCGAGGCTAGGGGTCGAGTGGTTACCGCAAGTTCCGGCCCTTCTCTTCTCTGTGAATTCGGTCATTCTGCACTGACATCCAAGAATGTGAGTAATTAAAGCCTTGTATGGTGTGCAAGGAAATGGGAGGAACCTGAAGGACAGACTTGGTGAGAAAGGGATGCTAGAGTGCTTTGGGGTGAGGGCAGGGTTCAGAAGGAGAGTGACGTTTTCAGCTTGCAAAACGGGCTTGCGCCCGCGCAAACGGGCTTTTTCGGGCTTGGGCTTGGATTTTAGTGTAGTGCCAAGCCCAAGCCCGGCATATCGGCTTGCAAGCCCGTTTGATGGCTTGGCAAGCCCGTTTGCTCACTTAGTCCCAGCCAAAAAATGCAACAGGCTTGCGCGGATTTCTCATGCCCTACGGACTGCATACTCGATCTGAGTGACCCCAATGTGTATAGTGAGTGTCTACTTCTAGGGCTTGTGGTTTTTTTATACTCTTTTGCGCTTTGTTCTGATACTACACCGTCACCGCCGGTGACGACCAGGCCAACATTGTCCATTCACCCCAGAATTGCGGGCTTGTTGCACTCAGTACAATCCCATCGGATTGATGCATCTTTCCGAACAAGAATTCATCTCACAATTCACATTTCTTGTCCACTGGGGCCAATTCTTTCGTTACATTTTTAGTATAAGTTGTCGAAGTGGTTCAAAATCACTCTATTATGCATACTTCGAACTCGAGGGCAGTCTCTGATGCCCACGGCATTGTCTTGCAAAGTGCGCCATGGTGGCTAGACTTACCCCAGCTCGGATTGTGCTGAGAGGGTTCAATATCATTCAATTATTCCGTAGTCAAACAGTATCGAAAATATGAAGGGGCATCCTGAGCTAATATATTGACAACAAAGTGGTAATTATTTAACTGTACTAAATCTCCTGCACCCCGCAGCGAGGTCATCCGAATGCCGGAACCTGAGTCACTCAGCACCTACAAGCATCAAGTTAGCAGTGTTACTCAACTTGAATCTTCAGCGGTTCTCATTTCAAGTTCAACTTCATTCCAAACCAATTTTTTCAGCATCTCACCGTGCGATGATCGGATAGAAAAGGAAAATAGAGTCATGCACTCACAGCTTCCATAACTTTCTGTGATCCATTCCAGGGCCTTATTTATAGTCATAGTGCTTCTTTATGATTCATTAGACATTATTCGGATGTGGGCATGCATCCGGCTTGGGCATGGACAGGAAGCTCACTGATCAGTCCTTGAGTGCGCCTATTCTAACTGAGTCGGTGTTTTGATGGTCTTTGAGTTATTCTACGATCAATCAGGTTTCGCGTCAACGAAGACTCCCTCGTCCGTAGTATTCTCAGGTAAATCAAGGTCTTCCGATGCGTTATCTTGCTAACCATAATTTTCTTAGTCTGCCGCGTCTCAACTTCACTTCTCCCACACGGTTGACCTATTTCTCGAATCACGCTCTCAGTCTCACGCGGTGCCGTTCAGCTTGACGCAAATGAGGGCACGTTATCATTTATTCATCCTTCTTTCAAAGTTTCAACTCGACTGACTTGCACAGGGTGGATAGACAGTCATATCCCTTCCATCTGGTGCAAGTTCGGTTATTCGCACATTCAGGTGGTTTAGCTGGTGGTCTGCAACGAGGAGGAGACTCAAATTATCCATCTATTCACACCTTGCACACTTAACCACTTCACTTACAAGCTGTAGACGCGACAACTTGGTAAAAGTACGCAGAAGTAACTTGAAGTAACTGGTAAGCAAAGTGAAGGAACGTAAGGTAATGTCATATAGGTGGGCTCAGCTGCGAGAAGTAACAGCAAGCAAATAATTGACTCACCCCACGCCAACCCTTTGAGGCATTCACCTCTCCAGCCCCGGGCCATTTAAAACACGGCTGTCGTCACAAATTAAAGGCACAGCCATGGGAGCACGATCAAATAGTGCAGGTTAGAAAATACTTCAAGCTGCAATATACACCAATGAGATTAAATTTTCACGCGCAAAGGGGATGTTGAACGGTGAAAATCGAATGAAATTTGGTGAATAAATGTGTAGCTGTACAACTGCAGTTGAGGAGAGTTGGCCAAGGGACTAGGGTTAAGAGGGCAAGTGTGTAATGCAACTGCTTCGCAATCTTGCATCCCAGTTAAAGACATAAGTTGAAGTGCGCATACTTCATTGCATTCCCAACGCCAACCACAGCGGATAGTAGCAGCAAAGGAGTAACAATGACAATTAATAACCATTCAGAGCACAACCCGCGCCTCAGAGAAGCTTACCGGCAACCCCAGTACGATCTGTTTTGAGCCGTGTAAGTCAAGTTACTTCGCCAGATGGATTTTCAGTACAGGTCACATTGAAAATCCCGGTATTGGGTGCCCTCCGGAATACGCTCAAGTCCATTATATCAAAAAATCTAGGTCAATCGGAGCATTAATGGCACTCTGACACTCGTTCTGCACGACAGCTAAAAACACCCAAACCTGACCGGTACCTGACCCACCAAACGGTTGAGAATTGAGCTCACAGCAGCGGATCTCCTGAAAACGCACCCAGAAAAAAAAAACGGGCCCCCGCCCTATGTTCCGCAAAGAGCTGTAAATTAGAGCTTTATAGTTCATGTTCAGCCATGGACACCTAATTGAACCAGTCAACGTAATATTTCCTTTGGCATAAGCGTTGCAACGGTGGAAACCTCGGCCAGCTGTGAACGCTCATAGTGTCTCAGCTGCGAGAATGGAGCATTTGCAATGCCTCGCATTCAACGAGGAGTCCACTAAAATGAAATCTGAGCCGACAGTCTCTTTTTCAGAAATGTCCCGTGTGTTATGTAATCTGACAATCGCTGGTATTGATAGCGGTTCAAACGAGTCCACGGTGCAAATTTGAAGCTCGCACGGGAATCGCGCCCATATCCGAAATTTTAATCATGAATCCCCCTTGGCTCACTGTCTCTCTTTATCAAATTACGGGTGTCTGTCCGAAGCTTTTTAAACTCCGCTTATGGGCATTCGAACCCGACACTTTGGAAGCGCTCGGTCCAGACCTTTGGAAGCACTCAATAAACTGCGCTTCCTCAGGCTTTTGGCCCCATGATCAATTTTAAGTGTGCGCACACCTATAAAAGTGTACACAATGCCATACTCCGCAAATTCAAGCGCCAAACAGGCGCCAATGGTTAAACTTTCCGAGGCGCTAATTCAAGCGCCAAACCAGCCCATTTGCGGCCCTTGACCAACTATACATCTACATTCTCTCCACAGTCCCCGCCCGTTCTCGCGCCAGACTGCGCAATGTCTTGCAGAGTGCGATTATGGTCGACTTGGAATTGGGGCCGGTCCAGCTTGATAGACTTCTTGAGCTGAAGGCTGGGGACGTCCAGCTAATTCTTCGCAGCTTGCACTCTGTCCTTAAAGTACCTCCAGACTCCGAGCGGGACGTGATTTCGGTGCACCATGCGTCATTTTTGGATTTTTTACAGGATCAACGGTCGTCCATTTTTCACGTTGATATGGGGAACCGCATGCATGTAGCTCGTGCGGTTCTCAAGGCACTTTCGGATGATAACCACTGGCTGGACACTCAGAGTCTCAATACTAACCCTCTCGCATGGGAAGTAGCCTTTCGGAGCCGCAATGTCCATTATCCAATCGTTTCATCTGTAGGAACCTCAACGGAAGGCATTTGATTGAAACCATGAAAGAGCTACGTCCTGCGGCGGAACTCGTGCCAATGATTCATCGGCTGAATCCGGATTTCCTCTGCCGCAAATCAGTCCCACTCAGAGACATAGAACCATTTTTACTTTGGTTAAAAGTGAGTGTTGTAATCTTAGTATCCTAGGACGCTCAATTGCTGCTTGATACAGAGAATTGAACCTATACCTGAAATCGTGATTCGGAACTGGGAAGACAACCATTTCATGGTCTTCTGGGACAGGCAGCATCACGATTTCGAAGCATGGGTATCAATTCCTGGGGACAAATTGAACCGTGTCCTCAGTCTCTCCCCTCCAATGCTTCGCGTGCTCCAGATCAAGTTGGGCGGCTCATTGCTGGTGTCACTCGAAGAGTGTCGTGGTTTTGTAGCCCAATCACCCACATTCAGCCACATTTTCCTAGCTCGGTTACTTCTCTTTAGCCATGCCGAGTTGAAATGTTTTTGGCCAACCCCATACCAGTTACGGCTGCTATTGGGTGTATCATGGGACAATGTCAGGATGGCTCTTTCTGCTGCGCGATCAATGATAGACCGAATATCTCGGGAACAAGTTGTTGCCAGGACAATCACTATACTTGCGCTTGTGCTGGAACTCTACCCCGCCAACTTGTCCAGCTTGATCAGTGCCTTGGCCTGTGGATATCTGCATCTTATTCAGCGAAACGGGCCAGTTCATACAGCTTTGTATTCAGAATTGTAAGTTCTTGTCATTCATTCGCCGTGCCGGCTCTCAAAACACTCATTCCGCAGGAATGTCTCCATGCCCCACAATACACATGGACACTGGGGCACACTCATCAGATGTTGTCCGCCTTCAAGCCCAGAACTTCTCTCCCAGCTTCATAAATTTGTCCCACTATGGGAGTGTTTCAACTCAGATGTATATTACCACGTGCTATGTCCGGAGTACTTCTACAATGTTCTGCAGTGGCTCAAGGTCTTCCCAAGCAGATGATGTGTTCGTATTTACTCACGACCCTCCAGCGTCTCCCACACCCACCATCGAAACTCATTGAACGTTGGCAAGGTTATTTGACCTCGAGCCGACATAGATATTTGGGGCATCTCAAGAAAAAAACGTCGCGCGAGTTCGCATAATTGGTAACTGATGAAACGCTCGAGCTTGACTGGCAGACCACCTCCAAGGTAACGGTCACTAGACTTATGAATTTTTTTTATCTGACCCCAACGGCCAGTGGAAAGTGAGCTTTACCGACCCTATTCTTCGGTGGGAAGAAGAAGAGGTAATTCAATACTGTGAAAATTTACTGGAGAGGACGAGTGGCACAACCCAACAGAATGAGGATTGCTACGGCCGTATATGTACGGAAAGTAGCTTTGAGTATCTAGCAGCCAGGCCGTCGCAGCTGAGTGGGCTGAATGAGAGTTCAGCAGCCAGCGTGCGGACGGCGCGGTCTTGGAGGGGTGCTCGGTGTGCACTGGTGGCTCGTTTGATTAGCTGGTCTCGTTTCCCGTGGACGATGCGGAAGCAACGCAGACAAAGTTAATGTATAGACGATTAATTTTTGCTTAGAGACATCTTTTACAGCTCTTTGCGGTACAACAGGCGCGGTCCGTTTTTTTCTGTTTTGGCAAGTTTTCACGAGAACAGCTGCCCTGAGCTCAATTCTCAACCGTTTCCCCTCAAAATAAGCTCATTCGATTCGCATTGAGAATTCACAGCGAATGGAATACCGGTATTTTTGATCCTTTTACGTAATAGAATTTCTTCCGGAAAAACTTGGTTTTGAGTAGGACACCTGTAGCACTCGGAATACTGCCCCGATTGGCCTAGTTTTTGGATATGTTATACATCTGATGCGGCCCCAGACAATGGTGTGTTTATTTATATTACATGCTGAGTGATTGTAATCTAGCACACACTTTAGCGAAGTAGATATCCAGACACTACCATAAGTAGAGCTGTCCATGGAGGTTTGAGTACACTAAGCTCCGTAAACACTCACATTGGCTAGAGTCACATCAGATGTATAGCATATCCAAAGATTAGGCCAATCGGGGCAGTATTCCGAGTGCTACAGGTGTCCTACTCAAAACCAAGTTTTTCGGGAAGAAATTATATTACGTTAAAGCATCAAAAAATACCGGTATTCCATTGGCTGTGGATTTTCAATGCAAATCGAATGAGCCTATTTTCAGGGGAAACGGTTGAGAATTGGGCTCAGGGCAGCTGTTCTTGTGAAAACTTGCGAAAAAAGAAAGAAAAAAAAAAAACGGACCGCGCCTGTTGTACCGCAAAGAGCTGTAATTGTTATGTGAGAGCGAAAATGCGATACAGAATAATTCCTCACCGGAAAAGGGCTCATGGAACGACGAAGGCCATCGCCCGTCACCTAATATCATCCAGTGTTTCAAAGCGTGGGCCTCCAGCTTTCCATAGTGCGACTATATGGCCAGTGGAGCCTCTAGTTCAACCGGAGGAACCTAGTAAAGTCAACCCCAGGCCTAAACCTTGTAAGGCGAAGCCGAGCTACCAGTGGGTCGGGAGAGCGAAAGCAAACATTTAGCCCTTTAGACGGTGAACTGAGGGCGATTTCCTTGGTAATCCACGGCGCGGAGACATCTCATTGACTTCGTAGATGCGCAGGCTCGTGTCCAAGGGCTAAGTTGGCGTTGGCGGCGAAATCGACGAAGCTGGTGACGTGTTATTTGACTCCGAAGGTGGCGGCGGGACATGATCTGCCTCTAAATCATATACTTGGGACGGGTGTCAGATCCTCGAGACCTTGATAAATTTAGTCGATCGACGTCTCCTCCTTGTTTGACTTTGGCCGAGATTGGTGTAATCGGGACGGGGCGGGATGACATAGCTCTCCTTGTTCGCTGGATTAAGAGGAGGGCGAGTGCCCTTGGGAGAGTTGGCAGCGT
>JARJLF010002088.1:0-50798 GCA_029378395.1 Mycena leptocephala | reverse complement strand
TTTGCTCTTCCTCTGCGCTTCCTCTTGGATTAACCCCTTCCAGCTTCGACTTTCTGTACTTTGAGACACAGCCTTTTCATTTGTGATGGAACAGGTACCTGGGCACAGTTCTTTTCTCCACAGCACGCAGTTCACGGAGTGGATCGCAGTAGTTGCTGCCGCCCGCGCCGCAGTTGAATTCAATTGCTTCCAGCCGGAGGGCCACGCAATCCTCCCGTCGAGACATTAACCGTTCTTCAACGAAATCCTCGGCGATTCTTTGTACGTGCTTGCAATTTTCTCCATGTGTTGCAAATCCTTTTGTCTTCCTCTCTGCTTAAACACATCCATCTCCTTTTGATCTGGACTTCCTGTGCCCTCAACAATTCCCGGTGAGCCTTCGCATGCCCAATATATCGATAGTACCACAGCCTTTCAATAACAGCTGACCCCCGCGCAGTTGTTCTGTACAGCGCGCAGTTCGCCGCAGTTGCAATTAGATTACTATCATGCCGGGGAGCCACGTAGTCCTGCATCGCACTCTTTCTACTTAAACAGCTGCTCCGTTTCTCTCATGTCCTCCTCCTTGCCCTCTTCCTTACCACCAACGGACGGCCATATTGTTCAAATATTCATCTGCATCAATCCGTCAAGTGTGGATTCCTCTCAAGTGCATGTTTGCAAGCTCTCAAGGCGGGATAAATGTTAGCTCAAGTGTTCTCATGGAATCGCTCAAGATCTGGGTATCTACGGGGCTTATGGACGTCTCATTTGTGCTGGATTATCCCTCAATTTCCGCAATGTTACGATGCGTACTGCTTGCTACAAAACAGGAACCAACCTGGATCTGCGAGTCTGGTTCGTTCAGATAGCGAGGATTAATTCCCGGCATTAGTTGTGGTGAGTTCTATCATTCCTGCTGGTTTATGAATCATTTACGACGATCATCATCGCGAACCAGCAGGGTTCCGGACAAGATTTAAATGCTGTGGTCGGTTTCATGATCTCTTCTAACGTCTTCCAGACCACGCGGTTCTTACGCTGCGTTTCTAGAATTCATTCAGCTCCGAATTTTGATCAATAAATGGCCTCGCTGTTTCCGTCCTGGAACATTTCTGTCCGCTGTGCCTTTTTTTTCCCCGCCAATTTCTACTGTTGATATAATCGTTCCATAATCTGCCCGCGCTGGACTAGCTGTTGATTTCAAACATGCACCATCATGGTCCGTAGTAGTGCGGTTCAATCTGATTCAAATTCCATTTTCTCATTGTGGCACAGGACACCATTTCTTTCCAGTGCTGCAGAGACTATGGCTCAGTTTCGCGCGTAGTCTCCAAAAATTTCAAACAACAGTGCTACAGCATCTGAGTCCGGATTGCTGTCTGTCCTTAGGCCTCCCTCATTTCCGTCCCCACCAACTTGATTCTGGACTCTAACTCTAACGTCCCTAATCTGTGAAGCTATTACCTACTCTTCTCTGACCGGTTCTCCTTGACTGCGAATGGTCGACTACATATATTGTGCCATTACTGTTCTGTAGGCTGCAGTTCAAAATTAATTCGTTGTCTTGATGCCGGAGAGAAGCGGAGGTCTGTCTTGTCTGCGAACACGTTTATCTGGTTCGATGATGGTGGGTGACCGGCAATGTGTGGTGGTCTGAGCCCCCCTCTCAGCATCGCCATTGAAAAGAAGGAGACCTAACGTGCCGGCAGACGAGCCCGACAAATGCGCGCCGAGTCAGGGGCTCGAAGTAGTGGACATTCATGGACAAAACAATATCTATCCCTGTCGCCCCAATGTTTCAGGGTCTGTCAGAGTTCGAACCGAACGCAGAAAAGCAGCCGATAAAGACGCAGCCATTAAGGTACGCCCCTCAAAATCATACATCGGCCATCTCCACCAACTCCATTTAATCTTAGCTGCGCTTGGTTGAGGCCGAGCAATGCATCAAGGCTGGAACGAGATCCGTCCGCTTCCTGTCCACATTTGTCCAAACCATAGAGGTACTGTGACCGAAGCACCAGTTATCAACTACGCGATGTCGGATCTCATAGAACTACTGTACAAGTAGAATGAAGGCTTGCACTACTCGGTTTCGATGTATGCAGCAGAGCCATAATCCCGAAAGAAACCGGTGTGCTGATCAAGTTGCGAAGGGAGTAATAAATATTTTCGTTAACAGCTAGAAGTTTCTTGAGGCGCATGGCGGTCGCGTGGGATTCCTCATCTCCGCAAAGCCAAGACAACAGGTTATCACATTTGTCCGGTTCGATGCCCTTTGCCTTGTCGAAGTCAAGAAGACCGTTGAACATCCCTTTGTTCTCGACCTCTCGTTCAGCGTTAGTGGGAAGAGGTTGGAGGACCTTGCGATGTGGATGCAAAGCGGTGCTTGGCAATGGGAGCTGTACGGAATCATGCCGAAATTTGAGTCAACATATGCCTAGATCACCGTGGAACAAAATCACATATGCCACAATTGAGAGAAGAGTGCTTTCCCAAACACTATCCGTGTCCTGTGTGGGATCACTGACACCGCCTTGCTCCAAGAGATCGGGGACGACTTTGAGATTCCCTGAAACTGTGGACTGTTTGGTATCCATTGACTTTGCTGGTGCCCACCGCATCTTTGTGACCGGTATTTGTTCAATCATTTCGGGAAGCCCAAGCCCAGATAGAAATTGGTGGAAGAAGTGAGGCCCGTATGTCAAGAGATCAAATAGGAATTTCTGCAATTTGAAGTGGAACACGCTTCAACATGTGCAACCAAAAAATATCAGCTACTGCACTGTTGTTGTTGTGAAATGGGGATCCAAATCAATTTTTAAGGTGGCGATTGTTTCCCTCGTTTTATTTATTCATGGAGCCATTTAGAACGCACCTAAATCCCCTAAATTTTGGGTGCATATCCTTATAGGTCCACAGTTAATTACCAGCTCTTTATGTACCCAGAAATACCATCAAGACAATCAGATGGAGGGAAACATCATCAATGTTCGATCAATTTAAAAATTCCATAATATATTAGATGTGAGAGGTTCCACCTCAGGTCCGAATGCGTCAATCTACGCCAAATCAATCATAAATTGATAAATTGACCACAGAAATGCGAAAAGTTTGAGACAGAAACTCTCAAAACCAAATTTCCGGTTACTTTTGGTCACAGCGAGTACATGCTCTCCGTCGTCATTATTTTGTTTGATGACCCGAGCAATATGGTCGTCTGCATTGAAGGCGCCGGGTTTGCAATCATTCAATTTGAAAGCTGTGCATGCCGTCCCGACCTTGAGTTCAATCCGTGCTCGTACACGCTCGAATATTGTTGGACATTGTCCACAAAATTTCCCCACTCCGTGCCGTGGCATCACGGACCTGCTCTTGCAGCCCATTGAGGCGCCTCCGACATCGAAGCAAGCGCTTTACGAGCAGTGCTGTCGCTGACCGTGGAGCCGAAGCGGGAATACACGTGTTTGACGTCGATGTGCGATTTGGTCGCAAAAAGCCAGATCCCGAGAGGAAGCGCTAGATCACCGCTGGCGCACGTGTTTCGGCTGAAAATAAATGAGCTAATCCCGCCGACTTGTATCTGAAAAAACGTGGTCAATGAAACACCATTAGAGAGCTTGTGCCAAGCGGCATGCCGCTTTTGTGCATTGTGCAAAAGCGGCATGCAGCTTTTTACAAATTCTCAAATTTCAACACCACAATGCTATTAGACAGTCGTAATGGCCTTCAGAGGAAGAAAAAAAAAAGCTGCATGCCGCTTTTTGCACAATCAAAAAGCGGCATGCCGCTTTGGCACAAGCTCTCTATTACATGGGCTAATCACATACCACGGGATGCGGACGGGACTTGCGCACCGCCACTTTGCCGTTCTTTCGGGGACCAGCGAAGCACTCAGCAATATACCAAACGAATTCATCCTTTTTCTCCTACTGATCAGCAAGCCTTGGGTTGTGAATTCAGTATCTTCCCACTCGAGCACTTCTGCATTCGGGTTGCGCCCATTCGTCGTAGCCCGAAGATGACGCCGGCGTCTACCCTCTTTCGGTTTCCGTCCAAGCTTCCCAACTCGAAAATATCCATGATTGCCAACGAGCCGCGTCGCCCAAGCACACGCAGATCTCAGGAGGTAGTACTGCCCTTGGACTGCATCCGGTTGATCGTTGACAACAGGTTTTGGCTGGAATCTTCGAGTGCTGGTCGATCACTTGCCTCATTTTCTAGGGCTAGAGGATGATTATATTACTGCCTGGAGTCCCATGTTTGGCAACCTCGTATATTTTGGCTGGGCCACACGCAGACCTCTGGAGGTGATAGTGCCATTGGACTGCATCCGGGCGATCTTTGACAACAGGTTTTAGCCGGAATCTTCGAGTGCTAATCGATTTCTTGCCTCATTTTCTAGGGCTAGAGGATGATTATATTACTGCCTGGAGTCCCATGTTTGGCAACCTTGTATATTTTGGCCTGGGCCACACGCAGACCTCTGGAGGTGGTAGTGCCCTTGGACAGCATCCGGGCGTCGTTGACAACAGGTTCTAGCCGGAATCCCCGAGTGCTGATCGATTACTTGCCTGATTTCATCCCACCACCTCGGCTTTGCGCGAATGTCGACGCTGCATATAAAGGTTGGATACAATTGCCAGTATATTCGATGATAGTGTATTATAATTTTGAAATTAGGTTTAAATCTGCCTCAGGAATAATTGTCCTAACCCCAGATAATTTTCAGCCTTGAGATTATAGACCATTCCATTCCATCTAATTCCGACGTACTCACGAATGAGCGAGGAGATTAGCGAGACGGCGACTCCTGGCTTCGAGCCGAGAGCCCAAGAAGATATGTATAGGGATCGTACAGCTACAGTGGTTTGCATAATTCCGTGAACACGCGATTTTTTTTTTCGCGCCATCACGTGGTGATCGGGACCTCGGAAGCTCAAAATCATAGTCCGTATGCACATGGTCCGCTTCAGGCTCGAGACGTAAGAAAACATCGAACAGGTCGACGAGGTGTTCCAGTGTTGAAGCTGGATTAGCTGTCAGAGTCCAAACATTCCCAACGATGCGAAAAGGAGATACATTCACAATCACCGGTACCTACACCCTTTGCACCATGCTTTACGATTCCAAGAACGACGCTGCCCGGGCACTACGGAAAACTGGACACAGGGGAAAAAAAATCCGATCCACGCTGTTCTCCGCCACCCAAAAATGTATGAGGAGATATTCTCAACTCGCGGGCATACCTTTTTCTCCAGTCAAGCACGGCGTTCAAGCTCGCTACCTTGGTCGAAACACGGACTCTAGGCTCGTCCAGGGGAGAATTGGCAGCGGTTAACGTGAAATTCCGAATCGCGATTTGCGTGGTAACTTTTTTTTTTCCCCGCCTCGCTGTCGGACCAACCAACCATCCCTTAGTTACCTGTTTAAATGCACGTGCCCCTTGGGCTCGTCGACGGGGAGGGGGGCGGGGATTTGCGCGGGGGCATGCGCTGCAGCTGCGATTGTCGTGTTGTGTGATTTTGTCAGTATTTTTTGAGTTTGTGACGCGTTTTCTGCGCATGTACCACTGACCATCCAATCTAGGTGTCTGGTATACTTTTTACTGTTAATTCGGGCCCAATTCAAGTGTGTTTTGGAGGTCAGCGCCATGCCACACTATGTCACATTCCATCACGTGGAATTGTTTGACTTTCAAAGGTGCATGGTGTGCCATTGCGGCACTTCAATGTGGTCTCAAATATATTTTGCAATATTTGATTGAAATCCCCTTTGCTTTTTGCTCACCTCCTGTATTTTTATGCTCTCCGAGATGGCCGATCCCTTTCCAGTTCGAACGTGTTCGAACGCTAAACCGAACCTGAACGTTGAACCTGCGTTCAGTTTCAAATTTCAAGGTTCAACGTTTTGCCTGAACCGAGCGTGGGGTTCAGGTTCGGCGTTCAGAGCGAAGGGCCCTGAACCTGAACTGAACCGAACCTTGCCACTCGAGACTGAGTCAGAGTCAGAAGAGACGTCGACTAGATGGATAACAATAGTCCGAGTTGTCGAAAGGAAATGTAATGAATTGTCTTTGTGTAGTTTCTTGTTCTCGTTCTTGCGTAAAGTTCTTCAATGCAATGCCAGGAAGAAAGATGAAAGAGGAATAGAGGTTTGAGAACCTATCATTTCAGAGGTTCTTTTTTAGGGTATCCACGTTCTTCTGCAGGGTTCTTCTATGTTCTTCTGGGTTCTTTGGGGTCCGAAGGCTCTCACTGACAAGGGTTGAGAGTCTCAGCGCTTCTTGGCTGTGACACGCACTTCCTCGAACTTTGTTCAAGTACAAGCGCCAGGTACGGCTACTACACGTTGCATCCTCAGTCTTGCAACATCCCACACGCCACTGTCACTCCTTTCCTGCGAGCTGCCAGTCGTGTACGGTGTCTGGTCTTCGCTCACTCAGTCTCCTAGTAGCCGACTTCCCCTTTAATTGTCGCCCGATTCAAATGGTAATCTGACGCCCAGATCAGACAGACGGAACAGTCCATGCTTTCAGCAGGCAGAGCTGCAACTGCATACCTATTACCGCATATCCCTGGACCCGAAGTTAAAGAAAATGGTCCTGAAGCCAGCAAGACGTGGAATGGCTTTCTGTCTATCTTCAGACACGCACCGTTCCGTCTATTCTCATACCGTCTCCCACATCCTCACAAGCGACACCTACATGATCCCGCTCCATTTTCCACACCCCTGAAACTCTGACCTTTGAGGCTGTTCTACTAAGCCTTGAACCTCGCAGCTATGGTTTACGAACTCTGGGAACGATGCCAACATCTTCCTGGGCGCGAACTCTGGTATCAGCCTCTTGGCGCGAATCAATCTCAAGCTCTCGGGGAGAATTTAGATTTGGCACAAGCGTCTCTATTCTGCAGGGCTGTTCCATATTCTTCCACCTTCTTCTACGTTCTTCTGCGGGGTTATTACATTTCTTCTACATTCTTCTCCAGGATTATTCTCTATTCCTCTACATTTCTCTGCCGGGTTCTTCCAGGTTCTTCCTAAGGTTCCTCCACCGTGACGTTCTTCTGCATGGTTCGAAGCCTGAACTCTTTCTTCTTACGTGTCATCATAAACGGTTCTCCCTGGATCACACGCACGTCCTGGAATCTTAACTTACTGTCTCTGCGGCTATCAGGTTAATCTTTGTGTGTACCTATCCCTAGTCCGTGCTTTTTAGGTGGACGTATTCCCTCCTTCGACTGGATTTTACAGTCCCCTTGGGCGGGCTCAATTTGGGGCTTCTTCGTGAGATATTGAGGTGCCATCATTCCTGGTCCAAAAAGGAAAGTCGCCGAGTCCAAGGTTTTTTCGCCTGAAAAGTATATCAGACGGTAGGGAATATACGGAAATGGGGGAAGCTATGTATGTCAGATTTTGCGTCAGAGCCATGGTGAGAGAGGAAAATGCAGAATACGAAGCCTGGCGGACCATCCGACCGGTGATATCTCGGGATCTTCCGGCACCTGCTGTGTACAGCCTATTCATAACAGCCTCTTGTGACGTGGATGCGTCAACAAGATTTTGTTCAAGGTCGTTTGAGCTAGCTTTGCCGGAAGGTCAAGGTGACGTGTTGCCGCGTGCCGGATGCCGATTGCCTGTGAGCCAGTGGGAAGAGAGCGCTCGGGAATCACCTGCCGATGTGTAATATATCAGCGGAGCTTAAAAGCTTCGGACGGACAGACAGGCTTAATTTTATAAAGAGGGTAATGAGGCTGAAATATTTCAGCAGAATTTGAGTCTTACTCCTCAAAAAGCTCGCATTAACATTCTTTGTGATTTTGATGCAAAAATTCACGGTTTTTCTTCTGACCCGAGGGTCCAATCAAAGCCGACAGCCCCGCGGAAGTCAAAGCCTGGGGGTATTTGCGCCTCCATGCCGTCGACGAGATGGTGCTTCCCACGGCCGAGGCAGCTCTGCAGGAGGTCCTCGGTGATCAATTCGGCGCAACATCCATCTGGCACAGAGTTTTGAACCAGATAATGGGCTGCCAGACTGCAGACGAGGCCCTGAAGGTTCTTGCGGATGGGCGGGCGCAGTTTGATTCTCCCATGCCCGTGGCTTCATCCGCGCTCTCCGACGCACCTCCCCAGCTCACATCGGCCGAAAAGGAATTGGTAGAAGCTGTTTGTGCAGCGTAAGGGAATTTCTGCGACCAGCATGCCCACGTTCGATGATCTTGTTGATCCCCCCGAGGAATGCGACATGGGACAGTCACAATTCGAGTTCCAGAACAATGCCGATATCATTGCCGCTTTTCATCATGAGAAAGCTGTCAAGGGGGAAGTAATCGAGATTGACGATGGCGCGAGGACGAGGATGATGTAGCAGATATGGTGACTGTGGACATTCTCCAGCTCTGCCAGCAGCTCGAGAAAATATGTCTCGCAAAAGGTCAAGTTGATCAGAGCATGGTTCTTGCAAAAGAACTTCAGCAATTTTGTGCTCATGTTCAGTGGGACGAGCTTCTGAACTCTAAACAGATCACACTTGCAGAGGCATGGGGGATGAAGCCAATAGATTGAAAATGTAGCAGAGTAGCTTCAAGAACAGCTGAATATCAATTTTTTCTTGGTAATTTACACAGAACATCACGCGATGTCACGCTGTGTCTCAAGTTCCCGATGTTCAGCTTGCTGCACCGAATGGTGGAATTTTTTGTTCTGCATTCAAATAAATTACGGTCGATGTGCCAACTTCAACTGTTCATCATTGGTTCAAGTTCAACTACAGTCGACTCTGTCTTAACCCATACCTGCCATAACCCATACTCTGCTAAACCCCATAGATTTTCGAGTCCACCAGGGTTGTTCCCACTCAAAATCTCATACCTCTTTGATACTCCATAACCCATACAATTTTGGGGGTTCAAAACCCATAATGTACCCCCAATTTTGGCCATTTGATGGTGGTTGGTCGACGACTTTCTTTGATAAGAATTGGAATAAGCCTGGGAACATAATCCGGGAGGGAGAATATTTTATCTGGTGAAAAATGTAGCGGTACTGGGCATTTAGGATGGGATCGAAGACCTCGGAGATCCATCAGAGATGCTGATTGCCGATTTCCAAATCTCGACCTCTTTAGTCATAAAAATGGGTGGGCGATGTATTTCGTCCCATTACGATACAAGATTGGCCAAATTTCATTCAAATTTGGTGAAAATATTGGCGGGAAATTTTAACCTCGACCACGTGACCTCTGTCGCAGGCCATACTCTGTGATAACCCACAGTTTTGGGGGTCCACCAAGGGGTATGGGTTAAGACAGTCGACTGCACATCATTATTTCAGGCTCTTAGTATTCCACCATTCGAGTCACCTACTCCTTAATAAAAGCAGCTACCACCAAAGAAATTATTGTCCTATGGCAGTGGTGTTCAGGAATCAGTGCCTGCGAGATGCGGTTGAACACAATTACAATCAAAGGCCATACCGGCCATTTATTCCAAGGACTTGAATGAAATGATCTAAGAGCTGCTTTGTATATCTGATTTATTATTGGACAAGGCTGGGGACATGTATGCAGCAATTGGACCGGACTCTGTGAGTCTAGATCAATGACTATTTTTTGAATATCTCATTAGTGACGCAAACTGAGATAGTTCCCTGGATGATATATGATACGCACAATAGTGCGTATCAGCATCTTTCTCTCAAAACCATTCTTTTTTCTTGGTTATAAGGGCAGCAGTCGAGGTGTGACGTGACATGGGGGCGTCAATGTTCCCGATCGGGGGCGCCACATGGGCGGCAGGGCGTCAAGTGGCGGCACTGGCATCACTTTCACCGTGCCCCTCACATGTTTGAATCAGAAGAAGTCTGGCTCAACTCCCAGTGTTTGCGCTAAGTTGAATGGCTGAGCACAAATCAATTCTCCAGAAAACAATGATTAAGGGACACAGACATGAACCAAGGTGAGACTGCAAAAAGTACTTATAAAATGACCCATTAAGATGTTAAACTGCCGTGAACAGCTGTTCATCCGCTGAACTGGTCTTGAACCACCACCAAACAACCGTGTTGAACCATCGAACCGGCATTGTTAAACTGTGTTTGAATGAGATCTGTTAAAGAGGTGTCTCAACTGAAGTGTTCAACGCACCCGGAAAACCACGCCAAGCCTGTGGTCCTCTAATGTTCGTCAGAGCTACTTTGACTCAGGACGGCCCAGCCCCTGGGATTCTGATCAGATAAGTTCAGGTTTTGAATGTTACTTGTATCTCGGCTTGGGAGGCATGGTGGGCGTGGTAGAGAAAGGTAAGAGCCTGTTCAGATACCGGATTCCGTTTCCGTTTCCTGTTTCCAATTGCCTAATGTGGTAGTCGTAGGAATATACCGATCCAAAGCATGAGGGAGCGTGACAGCAAATTTTGACCACCGCGACGCGTCTCAAAATGCCTCCTCCAACAATGCGCTCCCTTCAGCTGCGGCTGGTTCTTGCTGCAGGATACTTCTGGCATATGATCCATATTGCCGTAGTTCTCTACGCGTCACCTCTATACTGGAAACAGCCCTACCACACGTCGGCTTTGAGCGGACGCGCCTGGGTCCAAGAACTAATTATTGGGCATCCTGATCGTATAAAATGCGAACTGGGCATGAGGCTACATGTCTTCATTGCGCTACTGGCCCAGCTTCGAGGACTATCTGGATTAACCAATTCGAGACATGTTACTTTGGAAGAACAGGTCGCGATCTTCCTTTATACATGTGTAACTAGCCTGTCTACAGTATTCGCCATGTCAGGGAACGCTTTCAACGGTCTAACGAGACCATTTCAAAGTAATTATTTCGATCTATCTCACAGGATGATTTTCCTCATGAAAATACAGATACTTCCGCCGTGTCCTCATTGCTATCTCATCGACTCCATTCTACTCCCAACATGTTCGCCTCCCATCTGTGAATGACCCTATTCCCCAGTCCATTCTGTCCAATCCAAACTTCTTTCCATTCTTCCGAGATGCGATTGGCACTATGGACGGCACACATATCAATTGTGCACCATCGGCTGCTGACAGACAGGCGTCACGCAATCGCAAAGGTGGTGTATCCATGAACTGTCTGGTCTGTTGTACACAAGACATGTTGTTTTCCTACGTCCTCAGGGTGAGGTAACGTATCTAGGGTGCGTGATGTATCGTAAAGTGGCAATGAGCGTAGTAATACAGGAACGATGTAAGGGGCATGTCCGCATTGATCCGCCATGCCCTTTACAAAATGTACTGCTATGATTTTGCTGGACCAGAAGGCCGCGGGAACACGCATTTTTTGTTCAACTGTTATTTAGACTGACAAGTATGGGTTCAAGCAGACGTCAGATGCTTGTTGAGATTCTGGTTCAGTTCCAGGCCCTCGGACATCTCGGACTCAGACAGATGGCCCGGCTCTACCTTGCACGGTGACAGTTCGGCTTTTCAGTCATTCGAGACTTAAATGATTTCATTCAAGTCGTCCAGCAGTGAATTCTGGTCAAATTTGGGATTTTGAAAAAGTTGGAAACCGCAAGGCTTGTCAAGAGGGTAATATCTGACTCGTGTGAGACAAAGGCTTTCACCACAACCCCGCTCCCACCTGATCTTATTCTATATAACATTACTTTAGTGCTAAGCCTGTTCCTCCACTCTTATCGAAACACCTCCGTCAACATCGTGAGCAAACCAGGAAATCGAACCAAAGCGGGTACATGATCCGAGTGAAGTATCTAATGGTCAGGATTCAAGAACACCAAGTCGCACGTGAGATCCGGCAGAAACGATACTTTCAGTGGATGTTACGTATGGCAGACCAAGGGGATGGCTCACCGTTCAGAGCCGGGCCTTTCGGTGTATCCCGAGATGCCCGAGAGCACGTAGAAGTCCACCAAAATTCAAAGGAGCAGCTATCGTGTTAACTGGCGTTCACAAGTCGCATCCCAAAACCCAGAGTCAAATTAATTCAGAGTCGCTCTCCTCAGAATCAAAGTCCACTCAATATCTTGAAAAACCGTGTGTGTGGAAGCCGTGTTGCATTAAAAACTAGCCTTGAGCCAAGTTGGTTCAAGGACCACTGCTTGAACAGTGTGATCAGTTGACTGATCATTCAGTGTTCGACTAATTTTGTGTGGACCTCCAATTTATATTTGGGGTCGAGTCGAATATGTTTGCGTGGCGGGTTCAAATGTTTGCGGGGTGGGAACTCAAAAATCATCAATGTTTGCGGGGCAGACCAGTGTTGGCATTGACCGGGTTCAAATGAATTTGACCCCCAGTGCTGACCTTTAACCGTTGAGTCATAGGTCAACGCCGCCGGCGTTGACCTATGACTCCCCAAACTGTTTTCAACCTTTTTATGCTTCACCAGGCCCGTAGGATATACATGAGTTCCAGAGTTCCCTGGTCTCCCGCTTCAGTTTAAGGGTCGGTCAAATTGGTTTGACCCCGGTCACTGGGGCAGACCATATATATATTACGGCACAATAAATGTGTATCCGGACGGCCATAAGTTTCTGGTACTTGCAGATTGCCTTCACATTTTTTCATGTGGAGAACCTGTGCCTCGATAGTAGCTTTCTAACGAGCCCATAACCGCCTAAATCGGATCTCATTTGGTTGAGTAGGATGCCACCGATAGTGATACTACATGCCCGTTCTCGCCAGGGGGAGTGCTGAAGTAGAGGCTCGACTGGCCATACAGTCGGCGCGTGCGTAGAGCTACCTCCTTAATGTGTACATCTACACCCTCCATCTCAACCAGACTTATTCCGGTCGAACATCTTTCCGCTACTCCGTTGTACTTATACTTCTAATACACAGTCGTTCACCTACAGTATTAGTTCATACGTCTTCTTAAATAAATTACTTCCCCCTCTTCATGTGAGATTACAAACCAGATTGATTGAAATATATTTCCTTAAGGAAAGTTGGACTGTCGCCGGGCATTTTGAATATCCTATTAATGGATGACATCATTGGTACTTGGCACTCAAACAAGCTCGTGGTTTGAGAAATGTCTATCTCCAGAATTAGGAAGTTCTTGAGGTTCAAACTGACTCCACAAAATTTTTTGATAGTCGATAAAATTCTTATTTGGACAGGTGAAAAATAAGGTTTTTTTGCGGTTTCCAGCCCCAATTGGGGCGAGGGAACGTCATTTGATACAGTAAATCAGGCGAAATTCGGGATTTGTGAGCGGACGGGGCTAAAAGGCAGTACATCAATTATGGCCTACATAATGGTGCTGGGTTCCCACGCTCACTGCCACGTGCTCACTGTTGATCGAACGTTGATCAATGATCTTGCACCCACCTACTTACTACCGCGGCCCCTGCTTTCCACTGCCATTCCTGGCCCGCAGCCGCGTCGCAGTGGCACCCACGGCTCGCCTGTGACATCATTGGTACATGCAGCGACGAAAAGGAAAAAGGCGCGAGCGGCCAATCGTTTTCGGGCCCCATTCTTGCCGCCCCCATCGTCGTGCGCTCTCTTATCCAATGGACGATAACAGCACCCCATACCGGAAAGTTGCCCGTGGGTCGAGTAACACGAGCAATGCCAGTGTTGAGTTTGAACTATCTGCCTCACCTGCACGAGCGCGCTCACTCACAGTGCGAGTCCAGGAAGGCCGCAAAGAGTCTCCTTCCCACTCCTGTTTCTTGTCATGTGCAGTTATATCCAGGCCGCTCGCGTTGCTGAGTCCGTGTACTCACAGCCTATGTGCTGCCTGCCTCACCTCTCCCTTAACATCGTCGATCAACTGCCCCTGAACTGCGTCATCTGCGTCATCTGCGGCGCTACTGTAGAGACCTTTGACCTTGTATATTCAGCTCCACTGATCTTCGAACCATTCTGCTGCACGCACTCCCCCTCCATTGACAGAGCCTGTAGTGCTCCGCATCGACAATGTTCCCTGGGACATCACTCCACCTGTCATCCTCACCTTCCTCGGCGTTTCTTCGACATCCGGCACTCGTGCTCACGTCCTCCTAGACCGCCGCGGCAAGACTCAGTCTCACGCATTCGTAGAGCTGCAGGGAAAGCCTTCCAATTGAATGCGCAATTGAAAGTGCGATCAAATGCCCAAATCGGGAAGCTGTGCCATCAATTGAAAGCAAAGTTTGATGGCTCAGATCGGATCAAAAGCGCAGATAGGGGCTAATTCCACACAAAATTGAAGCTTTTCAATGCAGAGCTTGCCGATGCCTGAACAGAAAATTGCAGCGTTTTGTGCATTCAATAGCCACTGCAGGTCTGAGTTCAGTCTCCTACCCAGCCGCGGTTATGAGGCTTACAATCTCAGTAGCGCGATTACAGTCAAATACAGAGAATCGATACGGGCGGAAATTGCGGACCGTGTTATGCGTGATGTTACTGTGACAGAAAGTTGGGGTGAGCCTCTCCACAGCCGTGGAGAGGATAACCCCTAACTTGAAGTCACTCTGTCACAAATGTTACTTATGTCACAGTCCCCCTAAAAATTGGTTGCTCAGTATTTGACTGTAATCTGGCTACAAGGATTGTTATCCTCGTAACCGCGGCTGGGTAGGAGACTGGTCTGAGTTGAAATGCCTGCCCTACTACAAGTGATCTTGTTGTGATCTTGGAGTTCATAGTGGGACCCATCCCAGTACTGCCTGCACCACCTTCAGCACCTGCAATCTTACGTTGAGGGGCAGAGGAGTTCTGGTGTAATGGATGACATCAATTCTTCGTGCTCCACTCCACCGCCCAATGACAGCTGGTTGACGCGGCAGCATCGACGGAGTGAGCTTTTGGCAGTATATAAATTCCTCCTGTGTCTACATAGGTTGTGCAGCCCGGCAGCATGGATCAAGACATGCCTTCTCACAAAATCTGAGCCACGGGGAATGTTTGCAGAGGCCAGAGCTGTTCATTCAGGTTGGAATTGGAATGGCATCATGCAACCAACCGTCTCACGAATGTCCTGCTTGGTTCCCCTAGTGCATCCAAAATCGAGCGGACTCACAGGGAGCGCCAGGACTCTGGAAGTGACCCGCAAATATCCCTGGGAGCTCGGTACAAAAGCCGAATGGGAAGTGAACATCACGGAAACCTATCGCATCGAGAAAATGGAGAAGAGGGAGGGAGATTGAGAATTCATGACATCACTCACACTTATCGTTGCCTGCCACGTTGAACTTGGGCTGCTGCGTGCCGTCGATTCTAGAGGCAGCAGGAAAGTAGAACAGGACGAAAGCCACAATCGAGTCAAGGGATGATGGAGGTGGGGAAGCAAGAGGGACGCCGAAGGAATGCCCGGCTGTTGAACGGTTGATCGGTGAGGTGGAAGAATGGCGGCAAGCTTCCTGGACCGAAGTTAATCTCTGATACACCGGGTAGTTGGACACCCCATTCCCTGACAAACACTTACTGAGTCCATCGCCCTCCTTCCACACGCGCATACACTTGTCACAGTGATGCAACCATTCCGGCTGTCCACACAACCGGAATCGCGCATTCCTTTCGCGCATCGCCTCTGAATCCTGCGTACTGTGGGCCGGTGTCCGGAACGCGAAGCACCTTCTTTTGTTCCTCGTAGTCCTTGAGAAGTAGACATGCTCTGTCCGCATTTTGAAGCTACGCTCGGGCCGGCAGTCCTTGTGCTCAGGCCGATTCTGAGGTTTTGAGAGGCATGTGTCGTAGACACGGGCGGCGTTGGTGGCGGAAGTCCACGAAATGAGCATGAGCCCAATGAACAGGCTCAAAACTTCGCGCTCGATGTATTGACGCTCGCCGACTTGAATAGCATCGGGTACGCCAGAGTAGTATGTTCTCATTACGTCGCAGACGGAGTAGTTGTAGTAGTAGTTTGTGTTGCATTCTAACAGAGATGAGAACACATGAGTGTCTGAATTGAATTCTGACTTACGGGAACAGTGTAGATGTCCAGCGTAGGTCGCACAAGCTCCGTCACTGAGAGCAAAAAGGATGACCTTCTGGAGCCCGTCCTTGTCGCACAGTAGCTTAGTATTCATGCATCCCGGGGTTGTACAGGTTTTGGTGGGAGGGAAAAGCATACGAGCCGCTATGATTGTAAAGCTGTTGGTGAATATGAAAGAACTAGAAGTTACCCGTGCTACGCCACAGAGGAGAAACTCCCTGGATGCAGATGGTTGCACACATTTTCATGATATATTAATGGGTTCATCTGCTAATCATCACTCTTTCGGTACCCAATACTCTGTCCCAGACCCCTACAATTGGCGGAAGTGGGCCCGGGCTGTCTGTATGGAGTTATGTCTATTCAACTTCTTAATTTATGCTCGTCACACGGTCTTGCACAACCTGACGTGTCCCCACCAGCCCTCCATGGACTCTGTACGCTGATGTGGCATATGTTAAATGGATGTTTGGTTGGTTCTCTGGGAGTTGGGCGAAATTCCTGACGCCAGTGGGACGGCAGGAATAACCGGCGGAAATCTTCACCAAGGCCGAGGGACGGGCGGCGTCGCTGATACCCAGACTTTAGGAGCCCAGGCGACGCAGCGGAGATGCCGCCATAGAGCCCCGAAGCCGAGCCTCCCCAAAATCTTAGGCGCTAATAGTGCCACGGACGGCGAGAGCACCAGAATGAACATATATCCTTCATAAGAAGGAATCCCTGCCCAACGAGTAATCAGAAACCTTAAAAGGTAATAACGCACCGAGTTCTTTGTAGAAGCTAGTACCTGCAAACAAGTAATCAGAAAAGCACATAAATAATAACACACCGGGGAAGGAGAAAACATTGCCAAAGTGCTTCGGGATGTGTGCGAGTGAGAGTTACGTGTTGTTTGTTTGCGGGGTGAGTGTGTTACGTGTGATATGATTGCGAGTGTGATCAAAAATGAATGAAAGCGCAAATGAGATGCGAATGAAAATGAGACGCAAATGAGATGCGATTGAAAATGAGATTGCAAATGAGATTGCAAGTGAGATTGCATATGAGATTGCAAGTGAGGTTGCAAATGAGATTGTGAATGCATTCGGAAAGTCGGTGAACGCCTCACATTGCAAAACACCTCCAAGCAAATATCAGTATGGAAATTGTGGGAGACCAGGAAATGCAACTCAATTGACATAAATCCCTTCTGGCCCATATCCTATCCTGTAGCCATCGCATGAATAGTGGTCCCCACGGAATTTTGGATTCGGAATCGACTGCGTGACTCGCCGGTGGGTCAAGCCCTGAAGTGACTCGTGAAAGTGTTTTGGAGTGTGTGCGATTGAGTGAGCACGAGAGCGAAGACAAGTGAGGTTGAGATTATTGAGAGTGCGATTGAAAGTGAGATTGAAAATGAGATTGAAAATGAGACTGAAAGTGAGATTGCCAGTGAATGCACAATGCATATTGCGAGCGTCATTCGCGTTGTGGAGTGTTTTACTCATTGGATGGTTAATATGCCTACTTTCGAAGTTGTAAACGTCGGTGGAGGCCCCAGTTCGCATAGCACCGGATTTTGGCTATTCAGAATGAACTGTGTGACTCGCAGGTGGGCTAGGCCCTGAAGTGACTGCGTGGATCGCAGGTGGGCTATGCCCTGGAGTGACTGCGTGGATCACAGGTAGGCTAGGCCCTGAAGTGACTGCATGGATCGCAGGTGGGCTGGCCGCAGAGCATATATGACTCAACGAAAGACTCGAAATAGTGGGCTGCAAAGCAGGAGAAGCATTCGTTAGTGGAATTCAGTTCTGAGGGATAAAGACACAGCTGATTCGGCCACAAGTGACTCAACGAAAGGCTCGAAATAGTGGGCTGCAAAGCAGGAGAAGCATTCGTTAGTAGAATTCAGTTCTGAGGAATAAAGACACAGCTGATTCAGCCACAGGTGACTCAACGAAAGCCTCGAAATAGTGGGTGATTTCGGCCACAAGAACTTCTTCGTCGAAAATGTGATTCTGGGTGCGATCCCTCTGGACTAGGAGGATGCGACGCATCGCCCAAAGCCAAGCAGACAGAGAGAGAAAACAAAAGGATGGTCGCGCGAGGTGCGACCGGAGGGGGAAAGGCGATGGCCTGCCTTGGCTGACTGCGCTGGTGACAGAGCGAAAGAAAGGAGATCACCCCTATCAGCAACCCATCGTCACATAGACATCATTCTGTGACCAACAATCGTGCCTCACGAGGACACAGAAACTCATTTGCCGACACTTCCCGGGGCCTCCACCAACTTGGTGACCAAGAAGTGATTGGCGCTGATGCGGCGGAGCAAAGCTCGGCATCCTGGGAACGCGTGGGCGATTGGCGGACCAAAATTGTATGCCCGTTTACGTGTAAACGGACGGATACGGGTCCACCCGTGCCGTGCCCATACCGTTTGAGATTGGCCTCAACTTCCCGACGGTATGGGTTGTATGCATTGGGGGGAGGGTGCCCCTTGACGGATTTAAGCTTTCTGCCGAGCATGCCGAGGGGTATTTTGAGCATGTTTTGCATTCAAGTCAACCCCATCAAACAGGCCAGCACCGCGAGATTCCGCATTTTTTGCGTTCAAATCAGCACCATCAAACAGTCCAGCACCGCTGAATTGTTAACCGGCCCCATGGACCTTTGAGAGTAAGCTCTCCTGGAGGTAAGCTTCTGGAATTCAGGGAACAGAGGAATTCGACGGGGATGAGGGTCTCGTCGAGCATCACCGTTCCATAAAACCTGTACAAACTTTTGAAATCAGCTGCAAAAGGACTTTGGACTCAAATTGGAGGTCATGGAACAGCGTACTTAGTACTAGTAGTAGTGATTGGAAGCAAAAAGCGCGCGAAGATGCTTCGGCTGAACGGCACTGGAAGATCACATAGAATCATGCGACTCTCCCACAGTTTTCTGCCATCCGTACTCTGAGTCATGCCCTGATTTGTTGGCTTCAGCCGCGTCTGCGTGCGGTATTGCCCGCTAGACCCTTAGCTCCACCGTCTTGAGCTTCGCGCTGCACGCTCCAGTCGAACACGTCGTCGTACTGATAGCCCTCGCGCACGAAGAGGTCACGGAACAGCTTACGCAGATACGAGTAGTCAGGCTTGTCATCGAAGCGCAGGGCGCGGGTGTAGTTGAGGAAAACGCCGAACTCGTGGGGGAAGCCGCGGCAGAGGAGGTCCGTGGGAGTCGTCATTTTCTTCTCCATGATGCGTTCGTACTTCCGCTTCTTGGTGGCCGCCTGGAAGCCCTGCCACGGCAGAGTGCCACGCAAAAAGTACATGAGCATGTAGGCGAGTGACTCGAGGTCATCCCGGCGGGCCTGCTCCACACCGAGATGTGTATTGATAGAGGTGTAGCGGGCCGTGCCGGTCAACTTTTTGTTCTCCCGGTACGGAATGTGGACGTGGGTCTTAGGGTCGCGGAACTTCTTCGCCAGACCAAAGTCGATGACGTTGACCTGGTTGCCACGCTTTCCGATGCCCATCAAGAAATTGTCGGGCTTGATGTCACGGTGGATGAAGTTACGACAGTGGATATATTCGATCCTCAATATCTGACGTGTAGTGTGAGCGAAAAAGAAGAAAAGCAAATGGGAATGACTCACGAGTTGGTCTGCGAGGAGGAGAACGGTCTTGAGGCTGAATGTGCGCTGGCAAAAGTTGAAAAGGTCCTCGAGGGAGGGACCGAGGAGATCGAGCACCATGGCATTGTAATCACCCTCGGTCCCAAACCATCGCACAAATGGCACACCGAGGCCACCAGCAAGAGTCTTGTAGATCTTGGACTCGTACTCGAGCTGAGGGTGTTTGGCCTTGACGGACTCAAGCTTGATAGCGACCTCCTCACCGGAGATGACGTTTACACCGAGGTAAATATCACCTGGGATTCACAAAGACGGTGAGCAGGAAACACGGCGGAAGTGACAGCGCAGCCAAAGCGCAGCGCACCGAAGGAGCCCGACCCGATCTTTTTGCCAAGTCTGTACTTTCCGCTGACTCGAAGATCCAGTCGGGGCAGGCTTCCGGCCATCACGAATGGGCTGCGGATGAATGGAAGGTTCAACGACGGAGCTGAGCTGAGTGAGCGTCGAGGTCCAATGCTGGCGTACTGCCACGACGGCAAGAAGTCAGGTGATGATCCGGGACTGTCGGCTTGGCCTTGTTTGTCGGGCTGCATCCCTGCCGGATCAATGTTGGGACTTAAGGGTTTAATAAGCGTAGGCCTTAACGTCAACCCATTGAAAACCGGTCCGGCTGATTTCTGCTGGGATCGGCCGAAATCGGCTCATCTGCTACTCAGTAGACTGCTGCCAGCAGATCCTAGCATTTATTATGGACTAGGGCATCAAACTGTCCGTTTTACGGACACGGCCGTAACGATTACGCCGTATTTTGTGTACGCCACGGGTCTACCCGTGCGTCGAGGGTAAGACTGAGGAGCCAAACGGGACGGGTCACGTACGTACTTTCCGTATACAGCGTATTTCAGCCCAAATGGTGGCTGTGATCGCTGCGCGGCTGTAAACCTGGTGTCTGCCAAGACGAGCACGCCATTGCATCCCGGGAACATTTGTACCGGTGATGGCTGTGATTAAAACACATGCCGGCCAAGTTCATTCCATCATTAACAGCCCGCGCACAAAGTTATGATGCCGGAGTGTTACACGCCTATCCCGACAGACATCGAAATTTGACGGGTTTGATGGCCACTGGAATCCAATGGCTGCCCATTGTACTCCGTCAAATTAGCAGACCGTTGGATTTCAATGGGCCGACCATCAGACGTGTGTTCGGATTCCAATGGAACGGATGGCACGCCAAATCAACGCCAAATTAGGTAAAATAAAAGGCAAAACTTTGGTAAGGATGGGACTCGAACCCCGACCTCAGCAAAGTAAGAAATATTTCACATTAGGCAACGAGAACCTCTAGGGAATAGTGGCAATGAAGATTAACAGTCATAGCTGACTATACCGAATCGCCATCTTTGGCCACCTAAATGCCCTTTTTTCGGTTCGTCTTTGGGCAGCAAGATTGAAGCACTCAGGCTCATCTAAGTAAGCAGCATTGAAGGTAGGTAGGTAGGTAGGTAGAAGAATGCTGAAATTTACTCAACACTGGAGATTATTGGTGTTTAGATTACATACTGCTATAGCGAGAGTGTCTACCATTCCGGACTATTCTCACTGGCAGGGACTTGTTGAAGTTGTCCAAAATCTCGCAGAATATAACATACGGTACATACCTTCAGGCTTGCCTTCAAATAGACATGCAGGATACTTAGTCGAACTCATATATATGCAATATGCCCTGAGTCAGTGAAATTTTAAAGGAAACTGGCGAGCCGATGGGCGGGCTGGTGAAATCC
This sequence comes from Mycena leptocephala, assembly GCA_029378395.1. Lineage (NCBI taxonomy): Eukaryota > Fungi > Basidiomycota > Agaricomycetes > Agaricales > Mycenaceae > Mycena > Mycena leptocephala. The sequence continues at coordinate 29,519 of JARJLF010002088.1, read as the reverse complement.
ACCTGAAAGCCCATTGGATTCCAGTAATCTGCATATTTGATTGAGTCCAACAGATTTTCGCTTAGAAACCGAGTGGGAAACCATTGGAATCTGATGGGTATCAAATCCTATCAAATCCGATGACGGCCGGATAGGCGTGTACTCTCTCTGGTCGTCTGCTTCAACTCTATTTTGTGGTACTAGAAGACTGCGGCACTGTTTAAATTACTGCCGGTAGACTTTAAGTATCACAATTCAATCATCTCTTCATTCGCAGGCAAGTTAGAAAACATCCCGGCACCGTTTTTAAGATGCTGCCGGAGCATTATTTATCTAACGGCAATATTCTGGATTCCAGTTCAAATGCTCCGGCTGTGTCTGTACACCTTCTAGACTGTATTTTCCTGGACATCCCTTGGTCACCTCAAGTCCACTCAGTTGGGTTTCAGCTTCATGCCTAGCATAGGCTGAAGGCGCAACTCTGGTCCCGGCAAGGATCATCATTGACTTCAGCACTTAGTCCTGCTAGATTAACTTTCTGCGGTGTAATATACCATTCCGGGCCGAATGTATATTCTCAGTTTTTATTTTATTAGAGGTAAAATGATTATTCTGAATCGCGAAAATAGCGATTTTCAGGTGTACTCAAATGCACACCTTATCACCGTACCTTGATAGAGCTGTAATATTATTATTAGTGAAGAGTCTGCAGTGCTTTATTTTCTAGCCATTTCCGTCTCTGCAGTCTAAGTAATATCTGGTCCTGGATCGTGTGTGTGACACTGTGATTGTGACTGCCAAACAAACATTCGCAAAGTCCGGTCAACAAACGCCGCGCGCGTCACTTTTTTCCCGAGCGTCCATCTTCTTCCCCGCCATGTTGGAAAATACTCTTCGCCTCTGGAATACCGTTGTGAAACTCAAGCCCGTATGTCTTCGAGGCGGTCATACTGTTTTATTTCCCGAACTCGCTGCAGGAATTTACCATCCCGCCCTCGGATCCCAACCCTATCCACTATTTCCCAACAAGAGGCCGTCGCTCGGTCCATAATTGCGGCTCATGTGTGTACCCTGTACGGCGTGCAATTCCGCTCTCACTCGTTGTCTCAGATGCTAGCGGACTCGGAACAACATTCAATTCTTTGGCCTCCGAGTCTCTCCAAAAGAATTCGACTGCTCCTGCGGGGCCAAAAACTGCCAGCAAGCCCTCTTCTCGGAGAGCCTGCTGCTGCGCTTGCCATGGTCGAGATCCCGCCAGTCCTAGGACGCCTGGCCCTGTTGTGCATGTGAAGACCTCCCGTCTCCACAAGTTTAGGCTCGCCACTCATGCCTGCTAGACTTCCACTCCCAAAGGAGAACCGGGATCAGCTTCGCGATCAGTGGGTCCTGTTTCTTCCGTCAGAGCTATAGAATTAAAGGCAATGCAGAACAAGCGGACGCATTTGGAGGAGGTACGTGTTCTGCAATCGTTCACTGACTTATTACATGTTCTGAATTGCTTTTGTTTAGGTTGGTTTAATGAGTTTGCCCAACGCTTCCGTAAATTTACAACCAATCCAATCAGCGCACTCCAAGGCATAGAAGAGTACGTTCACCACTGCTTAGCAGTCTTATACCATATCTAATATATGCTAGGAGCCGGACACCCATGATGTTTCTCCGGTATGTCTTGACGGACGATAGTGATAAATCCTCTTCGTGTTCACTAGATCTAGTCCCCTTCAGCTCGTCAAGACAGGCCACAGTTCTCTGCGCAGAATCAACGGGTACGGGCCGTACGGCGGTTTTGTTTGTACTCAACAAAATTCTTGTTCAATCTGTTAGGAAGTTGGGCAGTCAATAGCAGTTTCTGAGGTGCGTAGTGGTCTGTTGTCGTGAATCTTCTTGTGGGTACGGTGTTAATACATATGCACAGGTCTGTCCGGTTACCCCTAGTGCGGTTCTCAGTAATTATTGGCTGGGGTAGGCCACAGGCTCTAGTTTCCTGTCAATGCTTTGCAAAGCCGATAAGACAGTCGAGGGCGGACAATCGAGGAGTGACACAGCAATACTGTTTTTGTAAATCGGTCCGGACTGGTTCGTACTCTTTGCGCGGTACGAAAACGATATATTGACCAACGTAATCCACACAGCCCTTAGGCAGCTCTCGTAACTTAAGATTGGGAAAGATTCCTACAGTTCGGAGTCGGCGCGCCCCGAGCCATCGGCGAGCACTGTGAGCTCAGATCTGAGAGCGGATGAAAAAGCTGATAAGTGTTTTCACCAGGATTCGACAATGCCGGCTTGTGCAAGAGCGACCTTTGAGATTGATCCTTCGCCGATCATGGAGGATCCAGAATTTTCCTAGCTTGGACTCTGTGTACTTCAGTTGCGTTACTTCCGGCACGGTGGGCGACAACCAAAACGTGAGCCCGTCCATCGAATGTGGCGCAATGGCACAGAACCCAAATACATGTTCAGATGATGAGCGACATTTCAGGAACCAACCTCCTGGCTGTCCACGTGATCGTTCCATCATCTGATCCGACGCGCTGATGAGCGGGCCGCTCGGCTAGGGACTTGTGCATTTTGAAGTTGAACTGTGTCATCGTCTTCAAGTCGTCGCGCAGCTCCCCAACGAGTTTGATGAGGTATGCAAACCTGCTCATTGAACTGAAGACCCGTGCGTTAACGCAAGCCTCAAGCCAAGGATATACTTGCTGCTAATGACGGAGACTTGAAATATTTGCCTCGATTGCCTCTGAAAATTCTTCTTTGGAAGACAGGAAAGCGCAAGATTAATCTGAAGGGATTCTTTGGAAGGAGATCTTTCCTGATGTAAGCATTGCTTCCAGCTTTCTCCACTAATACAGACGCGCATAGACGCGCGCTCCTAGAAATCAATGCCCGGGAGTCAAAAGGAGGAAACAATGTTCACAAAGGCATCGAAGGGAGGGGGACCAAATATCGGCTTGGTTGAATGGTAACTTTCATCTGGCATGCAATGTATGAACTGGCAGAGAAGTTGAAAAAAAAATTAAACATTTCTGGCGCAGTATCGCGTGTATGGCACGTATGGCTGCCATACCGGCCAGACACATCAGACGCAACCAGACGTCAGCATACGTGTCACCGCAAAACTGTTGATCTGAAAGTAAGTAGCTTTAAGTTTCGTCGGCACCCTGTCGATGCTCATCCGCAGAAAATGCCGCTGACATTCAATTAGAAAGCCGAGTCTGACAAGCAAAATATTAAATCAGAGAAGAACGCAAAGACGCTGAAAAAGACCGAACCAACAGCCTCGCAGACCAACAAGGGTCAGTCTCATAAATACGAAACGAGAAGCTTAAAAAACAATAAGAGCTGCCGGAGCCAAATTCTACAGCCCTGCGCGTCATGCACCTATGCACGCCTCCCAAATGGTACGTCCGGCGTGCCCGCACACCCTTCCATCGGTTTGGGATCCGCTTTAGAAGCTTTTGGCGCTCACCGACCACCATAGATCGTCCACCATATTGACGAGTAAGTCCGTCTTTTCTCGCTTCTGGAGGTCTCGGTGTTGCTTACTACTGCTCCTAGTCGCCTAGAGACACGGTCTCAACTCTCTAGGATGGTCTCGAGGGCGACCGGCCGACAGGCAAGTTGACAGCGTTGTGTCTTCGCAAACGTAAGCGTCTGCATAGCATTCCACCGTATCCAGGAGCTCAAAACCCGCCCCAGCCCACCGCACTCACGCCCAGACTCAAGTAAAACCATCCTAAACAACTCTCGACAGGGGGGTCAATGCACTGGTCTCAAGCAAGAAGCATTAATTAAGATACAACTTCTAGACTGATTCAATGTTCTGCACCCCATATATTTTCGCTCATGCCACAGGCAGAGCTCTGGGTCTGGTGGCACACTTGCACCACATCCAGGCAATCACCTGCGACAGGTTTTAGCCTGAACCATCGAGTGCATATCCATTATCAACCCACCCCCTCCCCCCCCCCCCCTGCATACCTTTTCGAGCATTTTAATCACACACACATAGTTCACACGGTTACTCTACCATACTCACCTAGCTTGTTCTATTCTTACTGAATAGACATTAGTTTGACATTTTCGCCAGATGGCTCTGCACTGGTCTCAAGCAAGAAGCATTAAGATACAACTTCTAGACTGATCCAGTATTCTGCACCCCATATATTTCCGCTCGCGCCACACGCAGAGCTCTGGGTCTGGTGGCACATTTGCACCGCATCCAGGCAATCACCTGCGACAACTCTTAGCCCGAACCATCGAGTGCATATCCATTATCGACTTATATTTCTCCCCGCATACCTTTTCGCCCCAATGACTGAACTTTTTGTTCAGTGTGCGACTCCCACTGAAGAAATAAGGTGCACATTCCTGCATGACTCCCTGATGTCACAGAAGCCAAGGCAGAAGGTGGGTTACAAGCGGATAGGTAAGTACAAGTATTCTACCAGCTTTTATACCTTTTAACTAGCTGAGTAATCCTCGAGCGGTGCATCAGTCATCCCGACTGTGCTTAGTGATCCCGACTCCCACGGTTGGCCGAGCTCCGATCCTCGCTCAGCCACCACAGATTCCAACACCCACCACACGCAGTGCTGCCAATCCCCTGCAAAATGTTTCCCCAGCACCACTCGAGCCCCGGTCGGCCAGTTGATACACTGTAAAGAGACACTATTCCAGATAAATCAGCTGTTGCGAACATTTGACAAATTAACAGTGTGTGCTCCAAAACCATTCAATAGATCAATTTCTCAGTCTTTGATACCATATGTATGCTCTTTCCCACACAACAGACAGAGAAACAAAAACTACTGTACCGGCGTGTATGCTAGCTACGTAACGCGTAACAGAGGGTCAAAAATGTTGCCTAAAGTGGAAACAGTTTGGAAGTGTACTTTTTTTTGTTGCCCCAAAAATGATCGAAAAATAGCGCAAAAAAGCGCTAGTCGAGCGCTAATAAGATATATTTATCCATCTGGAGTTGTCTAATTGGTGGGCCGTAACGTGTAACACCGCGTCGGTTGCTACATTGTAACCTAAAATTTTAGTAACGCCTCCGGCACGGTTGCCTCCCTACACGCCGGTACAGTATACAGTTGTCTACCTCTGCAACTCCTGTTCAGTGCGTGTTGACCATCTCAAACTCGTCCCAATCAATCCCGTCTTCCACAAGTGTCTGGAGCCAGTCCAGCGTGAGCTCCACACAGCAGCCGTAGATATTCGGCTCCTGAATCGGCTTGTTTACCCAGACTCCTGCTGTCGTACTGCCACTGGTTCTGCTTCTAACTCACCCAAAACTGCACGGATTTCAAAGTTCTTGGGTGGTACCCGTGAAAAAGAGAGACAAGAAGGAACACGAAAAGGACTAAAAAGGGCTACTGTGAACAACCCTCATGTTAGGCAGGTCAGAAAAAGGGGTAGGATCCTTCTCTGCTGTCTCGGTAACCCAGACGTTCGGGTGTGATTCACTATCTTATCAGTGCCACGGATTGATCCAGCAGAGTTTGAATAAATGATAAGAAATGAAGCGCAGAGATCACACCCGAACGTCTGGGGCATTTCGTATCGTAACACCTACCATCCAGTCACACCATGACCCTCCCGTGATTCTTCCGCATTTGGAACGGCCGACCACCGAGTCTTGAACCCTAATAACCCTGCATGAAGGCATTAGACATATGGTATAGCCCATGAATGTGTGCAGATTATTTTTTACAGGCTCGCACCTATACTCAATGTATTTTTCTTCCCTTTTATCAATCACATGCAGTGACGAATCAGTGATTGATGGTAACACTGTGACTGGATGGTAGGTGTTACTATACGAAATGCCCCAGATGTTCTGGTGTGATCTCTGCACTTCTTCTGTCAATCAATTATCACGGATCACACCGGACCATCTGGGTTACCGAGACAGCTTCTCTGAGCTGACTGCCCTTTAAAGAAATCAAATTTTGCCGACCAAATTTGGGACTAGTCCAAAGTTGGTGATGTCAAGCGAAGCACACCATAGGAGGCTCTGACCTGGGCCTGAAAGCCTTGTCATCCTTATCATGGTACATATTGTTATGTCTGGTGAATAATATCGCCCTAATATTTCACAGGTCAACAGAACATCAGAGGCTTAACTTGATTTTCCGATGGCCAAACTTTCTGGGGTCTCCCTGGGCACTCCTTCCATGCTAATAAACCTCATCCAAAAGGAAAATCGTACCCATCCCACTCTGAATGAGGAAAAGGAGTCACATGGCCGAAAACAGAAAATATTGCACAACTAGAGTCGCCGGTGGTCAAGTTTTCTGTGAATCCCGCTGGGCACTTGTTCCATGCTAATAAACCTCATCCAAACGAGAAAGCCTTACCCATTCCACTTCTGAACGAGGAAAAAGCAAAATACCCTATAATAGTGGAGTCACATGCCCAAAAATAGAAAATATTACACAACTTGAGTCGCCGGTGGTCAAACATTCTGTGGGTCTCTCTGAGTATTCCTTCCATGCTAATGAACTTCATCCAAACGAGAAATCCTTCCCCATTCCACTTTTGAGCAAGGAAAAAGCAAAATACCCTATCATGGCCTGCCCAACAATATCATGACTCCACATGTTGAAGACTAGTTTCTCCTCATAGTGATAGTACTGCATTATGAACACACCTCTCCAGTGAGAAAGGGTGGCTTCGGTGGATACAAATCCTCCAAAATCTTATGATCCAAAAATCGCAGTTTTGATGTAGTCTACGTTCAACCACACCACAACAAATCGGCACTAAAGTGGCCTTTTATAACGCCTGTCTTCAAGTGTATGCACAGAGTAAAATTGGAAGCCACTTGGTGACTCCAGTGGCCGCTGCACAACCTGTCTATTACCTTACGCAGTTTGACAGATCCGACTGTAGGTTCAAACACTATTAATATACACGGTTCCCATGGGTGGCTGCAGAACGACGAATAAGTAAAATTCCGAAATGGACTAGTAGAGGTGTGTATAGATTCATTTCAGCTTATTTTTTGACCAGGTCCTGCTGGCTATCACGCCAGCGAAATTTCAGTCAGAACTGTCTCCTTTCTCTCTGTGCACGAGCACTGAGGGCTCTGGATTTCGACCCAAACAACTGCAATTCAACTGTCGGCCTCGGCGCGCCGTGCAGCAAACCACAAAATTGCCCTGTATGACGACAATTCTCCCATACCACACTATGAGACTCGTCCAAAACGCATGGCACGGATGGCTAGGGACTCCATGTCAATTCAAACAAACTAGCAGTAACACGTGCTTCGCTACGGCGAGAGCGGTACTAAATTGAGGAACACTTACTATTGGGAAGGTAAGCAGTTGATGAAAGAAAAGCGCATTGAACTGGTGTTTGCATCACAGCAATTTTATTTTGAAGACGCCGCTTGTTGCTGACCTCCGGTCGACTCCTCGCAGCCTTGTGGACAGGTAATAGAGAGGTTGTGCAAAGCCACACGCGGCTGCACAAAGCCGTGTGCGGAAGTGCCGTCTTTTTGTCTTGTGCATCATGAGAATGGCTAATTGATGCATCCCAGACTGCTGGACCAAAAGGTGAAAAAGCCACATGCGGCTTTGCACAACCTGTCTAATATATTTGGCTGCTCAATTAATCGTGCCAAGATTTTCAGTCTTGAAACTATCTTCTCCCATCGGGTGAGTACTCTAGACATCCTGATCTCATACCAGTCTCGGTCTGTCCAAATGGCCTTCGCTAACCGGTCGGGAGCACTTACCCTTTCAAGGTTGAACATGTTCTATTCCTATCGGGCATCTCGGGGATGTTTGAGGATTCGCACAAAAGTTGAATCTGCATGCTGATATTTCTTGGTTCGCTTGCAAATCTATTCCAAATTCATGCACTCTTTCTAACCTAAACTCCCATTATATGATTCATGGACAGTGCTTGTCTCTGATTTACCAGGACTTACCTACAGACACCTACCTGCACTCCTTGATTTGGCCGAAATATTCGCTCTTGTCGGAATCTTCGAAAAAGGACCTCCATAGGACCAGTTGCGAGTTGGGTTACTTGAGGGAGGGAGCATTTGACTTCTCAGCATTTATAAATGGAAGTCCAACAGTCAGGTGGAGCGACTTGCAAGAACTCATCATCTCACCGGATTTGGGTGGAACTGTGGAGCAATTGACATCATCCAGTGGTCCGGCAAGCAATCCGGTTATCTGACATTTGTCTTTTCTTGTACAGGTCGATGCCTTTTCTTATATAGATGCACGTAAACCTCGGCATGGTGCACAGTTACCAGCCGATATCGGAATAAAAGTCAGTGACGGTGGAGACAAGGAACCACCTGATCAATTTAAGCTTTCTTCATCATAGAATAGTGCTGGGTATCATCTGTCAATTTGGGGTGTTTGATTAGCTCTCCATATCAAGTCATGCTTTTCTGAGCGTGTGAAAACAGCTGTATTTGGCAGGGATAAGGAACCACTTGATCAATTTAAGCTTTCTTCATCAAACCTTAATTGTGAGCCAGAATATCGCAGCCAGGGCTCAAATTGGTGCTGTGGAGTGCCCACGAGCGAGAATCTTGCACTGTTGATTTGACCCGCGACTTCTGCACAGCCACACCCGATATGGAGAGTTCCGTGACCTCTGGCTCAATGACCAGAGCATTGCGGACCATTTCAAACAGACAGAACTGCTTAGAATAGCGCTCGGTATCATCTGTCAATTTGGGGCATTTGATTAGCTCTCCATATCAAGTCACACTTTGCTGAGCATGTGAAAACAGCTGTATTTGGCAGGGATAAGGAACCACATGATCAATTTAAGCTTTCTTCATCAAATCTTAATTGCGAGCCAGAATATCGCAGCCTGGGCTCAAATTTACGTAATAGAATTTCTTCCGGAAAAACCTGGTTTTGAGTAGGACACCTGTAACACTCGGAATACTGCCCCGATTGGCCTAATCTTTGGATGTGCTACACATCCGATGTGACCCTAGCGAATGTGGGTGTTTACGGAGCTTAATGTACTCAAACTTTCATGGACAGCTCTACCTATGGCAGTGTCTGGATATATACTTTGCTAAAGTGTGCGCTAGATCACAATCACTCATCATGTAATATAAATAAACACGCCATTGTATAGGGCCACATCAGATGTATAGCATATCCAAAAACTAGGCCAATCGGAGCATTATTCCGAGTGTTACAGGTGTCCTATTCAAAACCAGGTTTTTCCGGAAGAAATTCTATTACGTAAAAGGATCAAAAATACCGGTATTCCATTCGCTGTAGATTCTCAGTGCGAATCGAATGAGCCCATTTTGAGGCGAAACAGTTGAGAATTGAGCTCAGGGGAGCTGTTCTCATGAAAACTTACCAACACAGAAAAAAAAACAGACCGCACCTGTTGTACCGCAAACAGCTGTAATACGAAATTTGGCGTATCATATTATATTAATATTGTATCGCGCCTCTCAGCGCCGTATCGTATCTGTAATATATTATCTGCATATGTATTAATATGTATTATAATATATTCAGAATATATTAATAATACGGCTCGAGCAGCCTAAACCTCGGCCTCTGGTGTGTTGGAGGGCTCGCCAGCAACTTACAAGTGCCTCTCAGTGAGTAACCCTCGTTCTGCAGTGCTCCCGCTCAATACAGAGATGCAGGATGTCGAAATATGGGATTCCCCTCAAATTCAACCAGGGGTTTTACTTCCCATCAGGGTGCAATATTACTGGTGCTGAGGTGGAAAAAATGTAGCAAAATTTGCCTTGAGATGAACCCATAATACGAGGATAATACAATAATACGGGTGTCGGCGTATCGTATTATATTCTCCTGTATTAATATCATCAGGTCTGCCTCCCCGGCGTATCGTATCTGTATTATTGCTGATATATTAATAATATATTATTTCGCATTATATTTATGGACCGCACTACTCACATTGGTCAGAGTCATATCCCATGTGAATGGTACCTCTTCTGTCCTGAGCAAGAGGTTATTGATGTTGTAGTCTGGGAACCTGCAGTGTGCACCACACCCAGGAACCCACACTTCCTTGATAATTTCTTGGGCCTGACAGAAGCAGTGCCATTCACATGGGATATGCCTTTGACTGATCTGAGCCTGGGCTCCCTTCCCATTCTATGTCTGGATTATCATACTTTGCACCACATAAGCCCTGGTCCAGAGACAACACAATAAAAAGATATGTGAGATCTAGTTATAATACGGTGCTGTCATGCTGAGGAAGAGGTGGGCCATTGGGTTGGTGATTCACAGGACCTTCGAATAGATTCAAGGTCTATGACCCGGTGCCTCGGTCCTGATCGACTACGAAGGTCGCCAAGCTACAAACTCTCGATACTCCCCATCACACGTACATACTGTCCCACCCGGTATCTGTGTGTCGCCCCTTCCCTCCCTGCCCTATGGGATCTGATCGTCAACCCTTTTGTTTTCAGTTTCTTCCGGTGACCCAGCCATCTGAAACTTGCAGAGTACCACATACCGATTGAGCGAGTTTCATAGACTCGACCGGAACCCACTGATGAGTTTCCTTTGTTCTAAACAGGTGTAAGGTTGTCGCAACCTGGCAAGTTGCAACTTCTGTTTGGGTTCTGGGGGATCAAGGATGTCACAACCTGATAAATTGTGACTTCTGTTTGGGTTCTGGGAGATAAAAGTTGCAACCTGGCAAGTTGCAACTTCTGTTTGGGCTCTGGGGGATCAAGATCGTCGCAACCTGACAAGTTGCAACTTCTGTTTGGGTTCTGGGGGATCAAGGACGTCGCAACCTGACAAGTTGTGACTTCTGTTTGGGTTCTGGGGGATCAAGGACGTCGCAACCTGACAAGTTGTGACTTCTGTTTGGGTTCTGGGGGATAAAAGTTGCAACCTGGCAAGTTGCAACTTCTATTTGGGTTCTGGGGGATCAAGGTTGTCGCAACCTGACAAGTTGCGACTTCTGTTTGGGTTCTGGGGGACAGATTGAGCTGTGTGGCCCGGCCAGTTACACAGTCTCTTTCTGGCCAGTCGGCAATGATTGTCATTGAGGGTAGGCAGAACAACCTGGCCAGTTGTTTTGCCTGCTGTCAGGATGTCATCATGGGAAACAATATGCCAAATTGTCTGCCTGATATCGATGCCATTGGTTGTGGGCTGTGTTGCCCACCTGATGAGTTCAAAAGAACGAAACCAACCCTATATCTCCATTGGTATTGTTAACGGACATGTGGTACAGTAGCTCAATCTCAGGGTTGAAGCCCACTTTCAAAGTAGGTGGTAGCGCGAATAGTTGCGGCTCATTCATCTGTAGCACTCCAGTGCTATGATGGCTACATGCAAGGAGTATGTCGTCTGCCATATCTTTGACAGAGAGCTCCGTTGTGCCCGAGAGATTCTAGCAAAGGCTATGTATTGATCAGTTGGGTGCCAATTAGTGATATTCAAATCGGAGGAGACAGTTTTGTTCAGAATCGCACTGGCTATCACCCCGAAGTCAAACTGAGGGAAATCACTCTCCATAAAATGTCACCACAATGCCAAATAACACGCAGTGTGTTGCTTGAAATCTTGACACTATTGTGTCAGCCCGGCCAAAATACAGCACCGCCTCTGTCAAGAATGAAGAGCTTCCAAGTCCCTAGCCCCTGGATTAACGACCAGGCCAGCAGGAGAAAATTGGAGGACACAGTTTTGTTCAGAGTCGCACTGGCTATCACCCCGAATTCAAACCGAAGGAAATCGCTCGCCATAAAATGTCATGTTTTGCCGCTACAATGCTAAATAACACGCAGGTGTCGACGAAATTCTAACCAAGTCGTCGGTGTATACCCCACGATAATGGAAGTGCCAGCGTCGGAGGATCTAATGCGAATAGAAGGATTAGCGCGCGAGCGAACCCATTCAAGTGCAACGAGCGACGACTCCACTGGGAACCCTCTGTCGGTCTGAGACTAAGTCCTTGTGTCCGTCACCTTATACATATACTAGCAGTTACCCGTGCTGCGCTACGGGATTTCCTTTGATCTTCAGCTATTAGATTTAAATTGATTGTTCTGAGGGTGATTCTCTCTGTTCTTTCAGAAATACAATCATCGTAGGTAGGTAGGTATAATGGTCCGAATCAGAACACCGGTTCTCAGGAGTGTAATCAAGAAATATGTACACTGCAGCGGCCACTCATCGCCGGTCCGACCTGCAGGTAGCATGAGAACTTGATGAGAGCATTCGGAGTCCTGGTCCAAATTTATCTCATTGTTGGTATTCCGATGCCCACTATGACTGAAGTCGTGAGGGCCAAGACCGAGTGGTCGAGGGATGCCTCATATTTGCAGGACAAGAGGTCGGCGTGGACGTATGGAGCATAGTGCGCTCGTAAAATCTTTACATGAAGAACGATAAATGTAACTGAGGAATGCAGCTTCGCCAACGGCTGCTAGGCTCTGGCCAGAGGTACTAAGCATTCGTGGTGGTTGATCCTACAAAACTCTTGTGGAGGATTTGAGTCTGCCATTGAACAGCGGAGGAGATATTTCTGGATCATCCGACGATTTGAGAGCGTGTGGGGGGTCGAGGTTCGGGGTTTCGTCCGCGGTCTCAGGCTCATGTTGAGGGCCTTGATTCAATTGAACGGCTGTCAAACACCCGGCAGCTGTGCCGATCTGAAGTCGGCAGGCTGTGTCGACCGTGATCGACAGATGTCGGCCAATGTCGGCACGGTCTGTCGCCAGGGGGGCTGAACGCAGTTAAGACAGCAGAAGCACAAATACGTTACGTGCCCCCACTGTCACATCAAAATAAGTCGACAAGCCGACCTGGATCGTCACATAATCGGTATCCATGAGTGGAGGGAGGAGACTGAAGTACGAGGGTTGAGGAGAAGGAGAGGCTCTGGTGTTTGGCATGTAGGAAAATAGCGTCCCACCACGACTCCCGCAGAAGACACGAGGCTGTATGTCCTGAATTTGTAATGTAGAAGTGTGGAACTTCCAGGCTCCGGGGCGTATCGATCCGCAGATATGAGCGCGGGGACAAGATGGCGGACTTGAGCGGGCGTAAAACTGAGAGGAAAACAAAAGCATTGGCACTATTGAACAGGTTGCGCAATAGCACCTGGAGCCACCGGATGGCTCAAACATTGGCGGCTTTATGCCCACATTTTTTTCTCGCTTCTAGTTGACCCAAATTGACACTCGAGCGTCCCTGCCTAATAACAAAACAAGTTTTGCGGATTTCAAAAGTTGCGATACATTGCAACAACATCGCCTGATACGAGCTAAATTCCCTTCTCAGTTGGTATACGACCCGAGAGAAAATCGCGACACAGAATATAGCGCTCTCCGCTCACCGGGGCATCTAAAGAGTCTGTCATTTAGGTGATGCGATTATTGTACCGCCTTCCCTTGAAAAGTCGGCGTGTAAAACACTCCTTATTTTCTTCTACAGATGTATCTTGTACCAGATGCCGCACTTACACCGACTGAACTTCTTGCGGTTGTCGAGGGTCATGGGAAGCAGAGTCTTATCTGTGCTGAATTCGGCTTCGATTCTGGAAATCGGATGCGTACATACGTCGTATCCGGCGTGGCGGACTTAACTCCTGTGTGCACAGCATGTGAACCTAAAGATGCTGTGGATATCGAGACTCCAGTGACGAGGAGGATCGAAAGTGAGACCTAGGAGGAGCAGCAAAGAGTCGAGGTGGATAAGAAGGTGGTGTAACTCAGGAGGAGCGATAGAAGTAAGGAGTGGATGGCGAAGTTCCGCAGGTAGGCTGAGAACAGCGACTCTCGGCGCTAGAGCTTGGGGCCCATAACCTATCAGAAAATATGCCGGGGTGGCTAGAAACCAATGGAGCTCGCAATGAACAAGGAGCTACTCAAGTGCGGGTGCAGGAACACAGAGAGGGCACAAACGATGTGGGTGAAGATAATAAATGAATTGAGGCTATGCTACCATACAGCTGCTAGATATACATAGATCAAGTATCAAAGATAGATGTGCACTCGGAATGATGCGAACAGCCATATACTGACAATGCAACCATGGGAAAATAAAGGTCAGTTTGAAATCCTTTATCATGGTCACCCTACCAAATGGCCGATCTTTTGTTTTCTCAGTGCTCAGAACTGCCCAACGAACTTTCAGCAACATCTTGGGAGCCCAAGATGCCTGCGCGCAGGGGCGGGTGCATAGAGTGAAGCGAGTTATCGATTCGTCCTAAAAATAAAATCAAGTGCAGAAGGAAGAGTATGTACAATTTATATACTGAGGTATGTAGAAAATTTGGAAAATTGAAACAAATGAATAAGCCAAGGGTAGATGAGTAATGTAAAAGTCAAGGCGAAAAGCTTGAATATTACCGAGCCGCATCGCGTGCTTGAACTTGGGCCTGGACCGTGAACCAATGGAGCTCTTTTCACGCCTACCTGCCGGATCCTTCCCAGTTCTGGAGGATCTTGACCTCTTAAGACGCCATAGGAATAGGTCAGTGGCTACATAGCTCTTGATAGACCCTGGTGGAGGCATACAGCTGTAGCAACTCCCCCCCCTTTTATGTAGTACACAACGGCATGGTTTTAATTTGACCAAATATGACTGCGGAGAAGGCGCACTTGTATGTAGTAGCGTGATTCTATGATTTATGAGTCAATTTTAGGCCCGAATGGTTATATCATGTGCATACCCGGGATCGCCCCACTGCACTTGCGGGCAATGAAATTTTCGGCGGCACTCCAGAAATCAGGGCCCCCGCGAGCCCCGGCAGCCCATTCAGAGCCATAGTCTCTGTATACCCCAACGACGAATCGGGCATCCTTGAGGGGCGTATTACGTGTCAGGCGACGGCTTTCGGAAGAGAGTGAAAATTGCCAGATATTGGCGAGAACCTGGAGTCTAGGACAGAGGGACAATACCATCCGTAGGATATACCCCGGTACGTGATCGTTCAAGCACAGGTGAGTGAGCGCAGGGAGGGAGTTCAGGTGTAGCCATATTCTGCTGTCGGCTTCGGTGATGTCGTCAAAGATGTCAAGGTGAGTGATGGAGGACAAAACAGGATGATTCATCTCGATGTATTCAGCCCCGCCAAATAAGGCCCGAAGAGACAAGCTCAGATGGCGCAAATCCATCTCGAGGAGGATTGCGAGAAGGATGGGCCTGGACGAGTTGCCAGCTGCTGCGAAAGTGCGAGTTCTCGTGCAGACTTGCAGGACCTGAGGAGACCAGGGAGAGATTGAGTCCAGGTAGACATGCCGGACAGCGTTTCGGTAGAAATCAGCCGGCTTCGATTGGGGGGCCGGCCGAAGAATAGCGTCCCGCAAGATGCTGTAGGGCGGTTCGGGACAAACTTGGACGACCCTGTACAGATAGGGCTCCATCCTGACATGATCAGGCGAATGATCTCGACGCGCACTCCAAAGCTTACCAGAGGTGAACACGGCGCGCCACTCGTAGTAGGACCAGAATCTCAGACGGATACGCAATGGCCGTCCATTCGAAGACTTCTCGCTCGAGCTCTGTTGGGAAAACTTGTGATTTCATCTGGCAGAACCGAATACCGATCGGCTTTAGAAAGCCCTGGGACGAAATGGACGAGCTCACTTGACACCCCCCCACTAGCCTCGGTGTCAGAATTTGGGACGAGTCGGAGACGCACCCGGAGGATAAGAGACTTAGATCCGAGTCGGAGCAAGCAAGGACACCGATCAACATTCACGTGATCAACAACAGGAACAAACACTCAACAAGCGTGATGGTGCCAAGTTGATGCCAAGTGAGCCATTTGAGGCTGGGATGATGTCAGCAGGCAGCGACAGCTTTCACTTTGAGCACAGAATGTGAAGTGTCTCAAATTCAACCAGGATCATATGGCATCGCCTACAAGGCCTACAGTATCAATTCAACTTGAAATCTGGGTGTAGGGGGTGAAGGAATGTGCTATAATTAGCAAAGAATCCAGAAAATATTCATACAGCAATTCTGAGGGACAAACCATTTTTTTAAAACCTGCTTCCGAGATCACCTCAGCATAGGAGAAAGAATCAAATTATGTTGATGAATACTTGGCCGTCATTGCCAAGAGGTGGGCGGCCGAAAAATCCCGGATATCAAGCTCCGTTCGGCCGATGATCGGAAGTCCATTTTGTCACGTTTTAGATTTGGACCTCAATCTTTCTCGACTTTTGTTTTCTCCACGCAAATGTTAGTTTATCGTAAATCTGAATTACAGGACCACCCCCATTTTTATACCTTCCGAAGCGATCTAGCAAGTTTTCAGAATTTTCTCTGTCCAATCCATTGGACAATCAGAAAATTACATC
The DNA here is from genome assembly GCA_029378395.1 of Mycena leptocephala. Lineage (NCBI taxonomy): Eukaryota > Fungi > Basidiomycota > Agaricomycetes > Agaricales > Mycenaceae > Mycena > Mycena leptocephala. The sequence continues at coordinate 13,219 of JARJLF010002088.1, read as the reverse complement.
GGACCGAACTTGCGGTGTTTGGTCCAGATCTGTACAAACAACGCGTCGGCTGGTTATCGGCTGGCGTCGCGTCTAAGTATTGCACGCTCTTTCTTGCCTTCGTGCTGGCTCGTGTACTCTCTCTTGTCTGTGCTTCCCGGTACTACATGTATTGTTTCGACTCTTCCTCATCCAACACCTTTTCTCTCCTCATAACAAATCCAAGGTTTTCTTTCCAGTGCGAGTGGTTCGAACTTCGAGCTCAGGCATGTAAAATAGTCTTTTGATATTGTATCTTAGCTCTTGCATATGTATTTCTAGCTGAGTTAGAGTTGTATCTGAGCAGCGGTCCTTTATTTGAGGTGGGCCAGTGACCAGATTGTGGTGCGAACTCGTGCGGAGATCGGTCCGCAGCTGGTCGGTCCGATCAACCGCTCGCGTGTGAGGGGTGGGGGTGGGGGGTACAGCCACCACTAGATTTCGGAGGTTGATATCCACCAATTTCGGTCCGCCCACCTTTTGGTCATTGCAATTGAACCTCGGCGCGACATGCCGAGATTTCGCAGCGAAACAGTAAATTGAACCGTGTGGGGCCATTTCATCTCGGATTTTGACCGCGTCCTGCTGGCGTGATAGCCAGCGAAATTTCAGGTCAAACTGTCTCCTCGGATTCTTTCTTAGTGCCTCCGTTCCTTTGCAGGGCACTGTAAACAGTAAAGGTACTACATGTTGGTACCTAGGTACTAATTTTTCAATTTTGGCACCAATATCTAGTGCTTCGGAGATTAGTGCTTTTACAGCTGTTTGCATAATTGATGACAGTCGGGGCAAAAAAAAAACAAGAACAAACTTTTGATCCCGCTCCCTCGGGGTGCCATTTACCTTCCTCTGAGTGCATTTTCGACATTTTTCATAGTAGAATTGTGTTCCTTATCCACAGATCTATGGATTAGACACTTTAAATGGGCCAAAACAGTTCACGGAAAGATTGGCCGTTCAGCGTATCGGGCGATTCGGCAGTGGCAGGCACCGCAATATACTTACATATGCGTAAACACGGGTCCTTCTTCTTTGCTTCCCTCTCCCTTGCTCTCATCCAACGACAACTCAGCCGCGACGTCGATGCTTTTGTACTTCAAGACGACATCTCCGGTCTCTGACCAGGCACTTCCCTTTCAGCCTCAGTCTTCACGTTTCTCTCGCCGAAATATCCCTACGCCAGTCGCGGCATACCGACATCCACTCTCGAGTCACACTTTGCACACTTGCTCAATCTCACGCAGCTCACTGTGGATATGGTTAGGGTAGCTGGGCCTAGGCGACTTTCAAAAAAGGTATGTACGACTACTCGTCGATATTCGTCTATTACTTATTCTGCATCCCTGCCGGATCGCTTCGGGCTCCGCTGATGCGCCCTCCATAAGTCCTGCATCCGCACTCGCACTCGGCTCGCCTCCCTGCCTTCCAGCGCGGCCTTGCGCCGCCGCTCGCTGCTCGTCCCGTTCGTACGTGCGATATGCACTACGTCCCATCCTATACCCAAGTCACAATGCAATTCACTTTCTTGTGTTACCTCGCGTGTGCGCTGTTGCAAATCAGTGTGTGAACGCCAACCATTTGAGAGCAGGCATGGTCTGTTTTTTTCTGTTTTGGTAAGTTTTCACGAGAACAGCTCCCCTGAGCTCAATTCTCAACCGTTTCGCCTCAAAATGGGCTCATTCGGTTCGCACTGAGAATCCACAGCGAATGGAATACCGGTATTTTTGATCCTTTTATGTAATAGAATTTCTTCCGGAAAAACCTGGTTTTGAGTAGGACACCTGTAACACTCGGAATACTGCCCCAATTGGCCTAATATTTGGATATGCTACACATCCGATGTGACCCTAGCGAATGTGGGTGTTTACGGAGCTTAATGTACTCAAACTTTCATGGACAGCTCTACTTATGGCAGTGTCTGGATATATACTTTGCTAAAGTGTGCGCTAGATCACAATCACTCATCATGTAATATAAATAAACACGCCATTGTCTAGGGCCACATCAGATGTATAGCATATCCAAAAACTAGGCCAATCGGGGCATTATTCCGAGTGTTACAGGTGTCCTATTCAAAACCAGGTTTTTCCGGAAGAAATTCTATTACGTAAAAGGATCAAAAATACCGGTATTCCATTCGCTGTGGATTCTCAGTGCGAATCGAATGAGCCCATTTGAGGCGAAACGGTTGAGAATTGAGCTCAGGGGAGCTGTTCTCGTGAAAACTTACCAAAACAGAAAAAAACGGACTGCGCCTGTTGTACCGCAAACAGCTGTAAGGGGGTGATTTTGACCTCTTTTTAGTTTATTTGTGGAGGCATCGAGGAGGTCCTTCTGCCCCTAAGATTTTTGTGGCATGTTTCAACAAACCTCATGATAATTATCAGGCATTATAATATCCAGAAATACCATCAGGAAAATGCCTAGGACGGAAATACCATCAATTTTCGATCAATTCCGAAACTTGTTGCACCTCAGGTTCAAATGTCATAATATATGTCAAACTCATTGTAGATTAAGGATCTGGCCACAGGGATGGGAACAATTTGGGTTGGATCCCGTTAAAACCGCAATTCCGGTTACTTTTGTGAATAACAAGTATGGACTCAATTCTTGTATTGTAGTGACTACCTCATATATTTTCTCAGCTTCGTCGCAACCGAACCAACCACCCCAGCACCTCCGCTCGGCCTTTGCGGACAAATTGGTCCGACGAAATACTCGGCATGGATACACCGGAATGCCCGAAAAATAGCCAGTCTTAACGAGTAATAAAGCAATATGTTTGTCAGAACACCACCCAAGTTACTGCAACTCGGGGACCAGAATTCCTGTCTTTCGGTGTCAGGGAAGTCAGGGCGAACTGAGTTACCGAAACACGGCTTGCTTATGGTTGCAGCCAAGACTTCATGTCAAACAGCATTTTTCATCGGATTCTTCCAGGATTTGAGATTTGGAAGGAATATGGGGGTGGTTTATAGGTAAATTTTTCATTTCAGAAAAATCGGACATACTCCTAACTTAGGGTTAAAAAACGCGAAATTTCGGGCATAAAAACGAAACAAAAAATCATACTGGAAACGTGCTCTGCCACAGCTGTTGCTCAATATAAACCCACTGTACTCACAGAAGATGCTTTGTTTGTGGATTTTGGCCACAATGGACACAATGCGCCCTCATGGGTAGCGATGCACAGCCACCGGGCCGGCTGATCCGCAATCAAAAGCGCGAAATTGGGTCGAGAAAAACATAAATTGAGTTTTTCGAGGTTTTGCCCAGGCAAATGGATAGATTAGCTTCTTCTGATGCCATTCATACCATTTACATGGACTTCTGACAAAAACTGAGGTGACAGTAACAATTTCCAAATTGGGCCTCAAACTTGTCACGAAGTTCTGTCTGCCACCATACTATTGTGCAATTCTCCGGCGATATTTCATGTACTCTGCTCAAAAAGTCTAAGGCTTTTTTAAACCTCCACGAATCACTTGCATTCCAAGGGAAATGCGACCATTGTGCCGGATTTTTTTAAGATAGGCCCTTGTTTCGGAGAGTTTGCTCAAACATTGGTTAAATTTCTTAGTATTCCATATATCGGACCAAAAATGAAAAATCTGACACGGTAGTTCTACTCTAATGCCAATTTCAGTCCAACTTTCCCTTTTTTATTTTTTATTTTTTTTTATTGGAGTGTTTGGTGTAGTGATCCTCAGTCTGCAGAAGCATTCCAAGGTCACCCGCTTGGTTCACTGGGATTTCACCAGTTGTTGCCGTCGAGGGTGTCCATGCCGAAATTATATGTACTTTTCTGCAGTTGCGTGGGATTCGAACCCACGACCGTTGTTACGTCTCATTGCATAATCATGACAGCAGCCGGTCTTCAGGCTAGGACCCGTGGCATTTCCGCTTAGCCACGCGTCCCCCTAGTCCAACTTTCTCTTCGGTTCATGGTGGCCAAGTGCTCAGGTAAAAGCCTTAGGGTTTACAAAATTGGAACCGACCTCTCCTGCGAGGCAAACGAATGCAAAGCTGGTGCCGACTTTGTCCATTTGAAATTTTGCGTAAATTGGTCCGGGAGTCGTTAACTAAATCTTTGTGTACCCAAGTTTCATATGGCCGGTGGCCCGATTAGTGAGCCTGCAGCAACTGGTCCCATGGCGGCAAATCAAATATGCGGGGCAGATTATTCCATAACGCCAACCTCCCCAGCCGAAATTCCGCTTGGGCTGCTGCAGTGCAATTCTCGCACAACGGGAGGTTGTCCCAGTCCAACTCCTTCGTGAAGATTTCATCAATAGTGACCGAAATTATGTTGCTTCCGAAGCATTCGAGCCTGGTCGAATCACAGCCCAAAGCATTCCCGCAGATGAGCGGTTCGCCCGAACGGGCCATAAGCAGGGATCGATAGATGCGAGGACAATATTCGGTGGCGAAATCTTCACGAACACTAAGACAGGTTTCTTTATTCCCGTCCTGAATGTCCGCATTGAAGATAGCTCTGGGTGTATTTGCAGAGCATTCGAAGAGGACACCGGGCAGGATGGGAAGAATTTGGAGCTCGAGAGCAAGGCCCAAGGCTTTGAAAGCGTCCCCGTTAGCCATTATGTATCCTACGGGGGGGCATCGTCCCAGCCAAGCGTCGAGCGAAGAGGGATATAGAGCAGTAAGTGTCGAAAGCATGTCGTTGCGCAAATGATCAATGCAATATTTGGTGCTGAGTCGCAGCAAGGAGCATAGGACATCCATTCCGCCCACCGGCGAAGTTTTGAAATAGCTGGCAGTTCTGTTAGCACCGTCTGAGGCCTCAGAGACACAAACAAGCATTTGTACATACCCCGGATCATGGGTAGCAGCCAAGAATATCTTCAAATCGGCGGGCGAATCGGGGAGTAAGATGATGGGGAGCCCGTCGTACATTTCCTGAGCAACGGGCTGCGGAATGGCGAAGGTATCGCGGAAGATGGGAGACTGCGCAGCCAATATGCCACGGTAAACACGAAACAGCGTCGTTTGAGCCTTTAGAACGACTGTGCCATCATCGAACCACAAATCCTCCGAGCGCTGGAGGGTGGGCGTCTCTACGTCCATGTTGGTCAGTGTGAAGTGTGCAGCAACGTGTCTGATCAGAGGCTGTACATGTCGTCAGTTCGGATCGAGGAGGCTGTGCGAAGCAAGAAATTTCCATATGGGGATTGGAAGATAACACACCGCCTCCGGGTTTCGGCCCGATTACGCGAACGATGGATACGTATCGGCTCATGCACGGTGCCAGTGGAGGCTACACGCCGAGACGACCGAAAGCCGGAAATCAGTGGGATTTGGAGATCAGTGATGACTGATTTCGTTAATGTGTCTGCCGGCTGGGAGATCAGTGATTTCCTTGCGCCAAGTAAATCAGAGGAGACGCGAGTGGAGTTGTGGTTTTCAGTGATCTGCAATCAACGCGCCGATGGGACGGCACGTGTAACTGATGCTGGTGGTGCAGCCTAGCGGCAAAGCGATGAACTTCGCATCAACTCGTAAGTAGGAGACCTTCTTTCTGGGACTCCCTTCATTAAAGAGCACATACATCGGTGCTGTACATACATTTGACATACATAAAATTCCATCTAATGGCTGGTTGTGTTCTAAGTACCGACTTTGCTTCAAACTAAATTTAACTCACTCTGATCCAAACTAAATTTACCTCGGTTCGCCCTCAGGGAGAATTCTCAAATAAATCTTCAAAGTAGCAAAGTTGTGCCTGAAAACCTACACTATGCGCAGAGCGGAGAACCAGCCGAGCGGACTTGAGGTGACCAAGGGATGAAACCCAGTCTAGCTGGTGAAAGCAGAAAGTGTCTCACACACACATGTGAAAGTAGGTCAGAAGCATGCTGAACAATTTTTTATGAAGGTACCATATTAAGTATGGAACTGTAGCTGCCTGGAATGCATCTCGACTTCGACACTCAAGGGCCAAGGCCGCCGCCTATTTGAGGGTTGAGTGTTTTGAACACCATTCGTCATCATCCTAACCGGTCTGACCAATGAAATTGGACTGTCATTTGTACGATGTTACATATAGACCACAGCTATGTGAGAGGTATGTACTGCAGCTGCCGGAGCGAAGCGACGGCACGTCTTGTTCTCTTTCCTCTTCCAATGGACACCGACAAGCTATTCAAAAAATCTGAATTGATGGGCATGGCAAGGCATGGGCATCCACGCCGCCAGCGCTCCGAAAAGTTGCAACAGAATTCTTCACAGTTCCACAGGCGTTCGAAAGTTCGCTCCTGCCATCACCGTTCCTCTCGATCGCAGAAATGCTGGAATTCCCGTTCCCCCTCCAAAATACGCCATCCACGGCTGCTGGTCATGCCCAGTTCTTCAGCTCATCACCCGCCGATCTCTTCGACGATGCGGTGCTGCTCCGTGTGCGCCGTCTTCCCATTCTGGACACGAAGACGATCCACAAGCTTCTCCACTGCGACCATCAAGCGTGGCTCGACGGAGCTCAATCACTGCGTTCAGGCGCCCTCTCGGCAAACGTTTGCCGAGGTACGTAGACATTTGTTGGGCTCTGCCGAGGTGCCGAAACCAAGCTTGGCGCCATCATATCGGCTAAATATCGACCAGTTGTTGCCGAAATTTGCCGAAGTACGTAGAGGCTTGGTAGAGATCGGTGGAGGTCACGTCGGACTACTTCTGCCTACCTTGCTCTGCAAACCTCGCCACACCTCTGCCAAGTGCTGCCACTCTCACTGTGTCGCCACCCTGTTGCTAGCCGTTCACTTTGTACATTTATTATTCGCACACACCTTTTGATTCGCACACACCTTTTGATTCGCGCACACAGGATGTCAAGTCACGCGGCCATTGAAAAGGCAATAGGGTCACGCCTCACGAATGGATAGCTCTGATCGCTGCGAACATTGCCAGCTAGATCGTGCTCAGAGGCGTTATTGCGCTTTCCAGAGCGCAATTACTGGTTTACATTTTGAAACGCGTGATCCTATTGCCTTTTCAATGGTCCAGTTTCGATTTCGCACCCACAATTTCGGCTTTATCATTGCCTTATTGGGTGATGGAGCGCCTATGGCTTCCGAGTTGCCAGAGCACGTGGGGAAGATCGTGTGTGCCGGCGCGTGCATACTGCCAAGACCTGTGGTTATGGTTCTAGGCACACAGAACTAACATTTCCCCAAGTCGTTCCTCATGAATTATTTCAATTTGCAATATATGGAGTCAAGATGATAGTGGTGCTCAAGAGAAACTTCAAAAGACCTTGGATAAGGTCATTCCATCTCGTATGGCTGATTTTAGGTCTAACCAAACTAGCCCGAGTGCTTACCAGACTACCACAAGCCTCCGTTGACTTCCTAACTGTAAGTTTTAGTGTTTCCAACCTCCCAGAGGCTAGAAAGTTGTTCTAAGGCCTTCTTTACTTCCCCCATAATATATAGGGAGAAATTCTTTTCCAGCACCCCCCCCACCCAATTCGAATCCCGATTCCCCCCTGCAAATTCTCAGAGGTAAAGTGTGTCGCGTTGCTGAAAAAAATCAAGGAAAAATGCCGCCAGTTGCGTTTGACGCGTCTCAAAGACTGTCTGAACTCTCCCGGGGTGTGTATGCGCAAATAACCCGAAAGCGTCTCATTCGCGTGGCATATGTCTGGAACACGTGGCGTTTCCTACGTACATCCACCATTGTCTGCTTCGTCCCAGTAGAATCTATTCGGTGGGTCCACTAGCCCAGTAGTGCGGACCAATCTGTCTAATCCCTAAATGTGGTGCCAGATTCTGGGATTAGAGTGATAGGATGGCGGTGCGCGCGGGGTCTGCGTCTCCCCGCTCAGTATGAGGCATGAGATGCGAAGGGGAAGATATGCTCGGAGACGGCGGCGCGACTACCTCTACCTCGGCTTCTAACGTTCCTTCCCTTTCTGCTCTTTCACGATCGGAAAGAGCCGACGTGCATCGTGGTCGCCTACCTTTGTCGTCCTCGTCGTCGAGCTCGAGCTCGGCTTCCTCGGGCCCTGAATGGACGCTCATGGCACGCACTTCTTCTTCCTCTGCCTCGTCATCTTCCCGCCCTTTGTTTCGGTCGTCGTCGAGCTGGGCCTCCGCCTCCTCCTCGGGCTCCGAATGGACCCTTCGCACCCGTTCTTCGGCATCGCCGTCCGCCGTCCCTTCCCTTGAGTCCCTTCCTCCTTTTTCACTATCTGAAAGAGCAGATCCGGCGCTGCGGTCTTCATCGTTTAATCGCTCCCCCGCCTTGTCCTTGGCTTCGTCTCTTTCATGCTCCCCTTCTTGACTCTCCGCACTGTCGTCAACGGAATATGCACGCGTGTGCTCCTGCATCCCGCACAGAACATCCATCGAAGCGTCCGGGTCCGCGTTGTCGTCTTGTCCTCCTTCTTCCTCTTCTACACCGTTGCTTCCCGCCTCCTGCGCCGCGCCGAGGTCGCTTGAATCGCCCTTGCCGTTGTTGTCTTTGGTATTCCTTAGTTAAATAAGAAATAATGCGGCCGGGACGTACCATGCACAAGGCCTGCGGTGTCGTGGTTCTGTGGTCCATCGCCGTTGTTGATCTCGCTGCCACAACCCTTATCATTGGTATTGCTACTGCTAGTCGCGATGAGAAGCAGCGGGTCGTCGGTCGGGCTGGGCAGCGGCATTAGACAGGTAAGGTCGATCTTTGGGGGCCCTTTGTTGATACGCAGTGGCGCGATAGTGTTCGCCTTTTTGGGTGCCCGCGCAAAAGCAGCGCCGAAGACATCTGACTTGCGCTTGTTGCGCGGGGTTGTCTGCCCCACAACATTGCGTGGGGGTGTCGCGTGGTGCATGCGCCGGTTCCTTGTCGTTGCAGGCTTCTTGCCTCTCGAGTCTCCCGGTCTCCACTGAGTCTCTAAGACTATATCTGCCGGGGCAAGAGGTGTGGCAACACGTGGCAAAAGGCCTAGATCATTGCCATTCCGATCAATCCGGGCGTCAGATCACGTGATAAAAATACTTATGTGTATGATAGCCCACACATATTCAATATGAAAGGTGTTGGCCGGCAAGCGGCGGGTCACAAACAGATTTCCCGGTAGATCAGCAGATAGAGGCCATGGAGCATGGAGGAATGCATAGATTAGTTGGGTACAAAGAAACAACGATTTGGGGAATAAAGCGGTCCACACGACGAGAACGAGGTCAAAATTCAGAATGCTGCCAAATATAACGTGTTCATGAGGCTAAAATACATTGTACAATGTACGGGATACTTAGATGGTCCTCTGTAGTGCACAAAGCGTTGGTGGAGGTGTTTAGTCTAAATCAAAACCTTGGACGTTCCCACAACGTTGTCGAAATATTGTCAGAACAAAAAGTGTCCAATCCCACGAGCATTTCTCAAGGTCTAATGTGTACAAGATTTTGTTGCAGCATTTTCTTCGTGTTTCACGGGCATTCTGGCAACCTTACTTTGTCCAATCCAGTAATGCAGAATAAAATAAAATATATTGAAAGCCTTTTCAACAACGAAACAAATGATAATGGCTGACCAATAATTGGTCCAGAAAGCCATTTCGATGAGGTTCATGAGGTCCTGAGAGTATCTAATAAATGGATTTCCTCATCATCGTTCATGAAATCAGGGCAACGATCCGCCAGGGTCCGACCGGGCTTCAACGTCAACCGACAGCGAGCATGGCGACGCTACCTGCACGCCGTTCTGGGTGTCGAAGGGAGTATACGGATCCTGTAGCAGCAATGGATGTCTTATGTGGTACAGCTTGAATGACATGGTTTGATTTGCTTTCAAATCGAGCGCGAGTAGCAGGTGCAGAAAACATCTGTGATATGCGGCCAATATTGTGCGAGAGGAATATTCTCGAAATATTGGTCAGCCCTAAATGCAAGCACTCGCCTTGACTATGGAACACTCAGTACGTCGCTGCTACCTACCCTCTACGTCCCTCCCTGTTCGTCCTTGCCGAGTCACACATCTGAACTTGAAGACAGTTTTCTAGAATCGCCATCTTCAGCAACTAACTTAAGCAGTCAGTTTATTCGGAAGCGCGGAGCACCGCGATTGTAGGTCGTCGTCGTCTCCACATATCTAAGCTTTTCCGTAAGTCTTGATGCTCCAGTCCAACAATCAACCTTTGGTGCTGGTGCAACACACTGGCTCAACGCCGGAGGTGTGTTGCCGCTGTTTTGACCAGCCGCAGTGGGAAGGGAACCACTACTCGTAGGTGCTGTTTGACTTCCCGTTTCGAAATCTGAAAACAAGTTAGTAGATGCCAGTTTGGGCACACAAACGCGAGGCCGTGCTGTTGTTACACTTGCCTACTATAGCCCTTCTGTGAGAATTATTGTTGCTTCGGCGTGCGGTGATGAAAGTATATAGCTATACGGTCAACGGCAGACTTTAACGACCGAGCAAGTATATAGCACACCATGTAAAGCAGTCGAGTCCCATTCAATTATATTGGGTCATCTGTGTACGTGTCAGTGTCTGTCTGAGCCGAGGTGCCACTAGCATCCTCATCCATTCTATTCCCCTCCTCCATTTTACACCTTCTTCTCCAAGAAATTTGCCATGATATAGAGAGCTGGGGTTACTTCTGATATTGTTACTAAGTTGCAACTTCTGTTTGGGTTTTGGGGGGTCAAGGTCGCAGCCTGGCAAATTACGACCTCTGGTTCTGGGGGCTTTGCCAACTGTTGGTTGCCAAGGGTTCAAAACTGCAATTTAATGCCTGGGGCCTGTTCAAACCTTAAATCTGTCAAGTGCTCCCTTATCCCTGCCCAAAACGGCCAAAATACATTATAATACATGTGCTGGACAGCCACATTTTGCATCAAAGCACAGAAAAATCAGTCTGGCCATGTGTACATTGCGATCGTTGCTTGCCGAAGCTTCAGAACAGCAATTTAATGCCTAAGGCCAGGGCGATGGGGAGGGCAGGTAAGGGTAGAGCGGCGTGTCCGGGGCGTAGAAGAGCGCGAAGTCATCGGAGGCGGGCGAGGCCGCGGTGGAACTGGATGCGGAGGCGGAGGGCGTCCACGTGCTCCCCGCCGATTCCGGTAATAATAATAATCGGAACTCGACGTTATTATCATCGACGATTCGGAGGATTCGGATCAAGAGTTCCCCGCAAATCTCTCCACCCCCCCCCTCCGCGTACCTATTCTGGTGACAAGTCCTTGGTAGAAATATCCCAGCGTGGCATTGAAACGTGACCTGACCTCATCTTTCGAGAAGGTGATAGCCGGAGTTTGATATTGGCCGCTTATCGAATAATACCGAAATATTGTCTGGTGCAGCAGCCCACTCTTTATTCGCATTTTCTTCCACGACTCTTCACAGAGCGATGATGGAGAAATGGAAGAGAATCATTTAGTAATTACAACGGGATGTGGAAGCGGAGGCCGGTTCTGCCCGTTTCAGCTTCGCCGTCTCACCCAATCTCCACTACCGTAATCCCGTGTGAATATAATCCTGATCAAGTCTTGCCTTTCTTTCAGTCCATCTGTTGACAGGCCTCCAACGCCGGAGTCTCGTAGATAGACAAATTAGATAGGATGCGCAAAAGCCGCCTGGACATGGGACTTAATGCAGCTTTTGGCAATTGTGCAGGCCACATATTTGAACAGAATAGAGGTAATTCGAGTTCATGGTATCGTTGGAATATTTGGTATTCGGAATGGAGTATTGACGGTGCAGTGGAAAAAGGCAACACAATGTCGCGGCACTGATGCTGTCAACGAGGGACTTGCCCAGGCTCGCCTATTGGGACAAATTCAACAGCAGTGAAAATGCTCAAGTTTCATGCCTGCAAGGGAGTTTGGAGGCAATTTAGCTCGAAAGAAACAGGTAATCCGGCGTGGCCTTGCACAAGAGCCAAAAGCCGCATGCGGCTCGTGTGCATACTATCTATCAGGAAAGTAATATGCCGAGCTCCAAGTCGTGGGAAGATGGGATGACCGAGAATGAGGCCCCGGGAAGCTAACCCAAGGTAACTTCAGAGTTGGGGGTGTGAGGGGAAATTTTTACCATTTTTTCACTCCAGAATTAGACAGGTGAGTGAAGTACTTGCCAATCTTTGGTCATTGTCCAGACCTATCAGAACCGTTGTCGATGTGATTTTACATCACTGCAAAGATGCTACCGCTTCTTGGAGAACGGCGGCGAGCGCTGGAACCAAAATGTCAAAATTTTGAATAACAGAAAACTTCGTGACAAATCAAAAAGCCCTCACCCGCCCGAGGATGTAGCTCAGAATGAATTTTGTGGAGCGACCGGCACACTTCGGCATTCCCATCACCGAACCTCTGTGTAATTGACACATGTGCGACTATTGAATCAACATCTATGCAAGTTTTGAACCACCAACTTACAATGAGACCAAACAATTCAACCTTCCTAAAGCCGGGCTTTCATAGGGATTCATGTAAGGTCTCGTTCATTCAACGGGTCTTCGGGCTATTCCAACTCATTCAAAGGTCTTGAATTTATTCCACACCTCCAGGGTTCCGGACAGTTAATCTGAACCACCATGTTGAATTGGTATCATGGATATGGGTATATTGAGCTCAATTTTGAAGTACATAACATTGCTCTTGGTATTTAGGAGTACTAGCTTGCGTGTTTACGTTCAGCTGAGGCACGACTGAAATGACTCCTCACAATAAGTTGTATTTATTTGAGATTCTTGAATACAACCTCCTCTCTTGCGTGAACTCATTCTTTTTGAAGGCTGGTGTCTTGCCATCTTCAAGTCCAAAGACTGCAGTCTTCAGCAGTAAAAGGGTATCGAGAGGTGAGTGTTCTATTGTGTTCTATTCCACTGACCGATGCAGTTGTAGTGGCTGCAGAGCCGCCATTCGGAGATAGCTTACGAAGTGACCCCGGTCAAATATATGCAGTTACGGCTCTTTCACGTTCATCCTGACACATTCAAGGTCTCTGTCCCAGAAAGCCACGCCAATTGGACGTGATCTGGGGATCCTTGCCCAAATTTATGCCCGGAAGGGCCCGACTTGCCAGATCATACACCTTGTAAATCTCCATTTTAAGTGGGACATGATGGGACACACCGCCGAAATCTCAAAACAAAACAAGTAGGACACATCCAGCGGGACACACTGTCAAAACCTCCAGTTAAGCGGGACAAAGTGGGACACACCGTCGAGACCTCCGATTAAGCGGGGCACATCGAGTGGGACAA